>CM077162.1:35044052-35260522 GCA_039583875.1 Platanthera guangdongensis | reverse complement strand
CATCCCGCCGCTCCTCTCGCATCCAGGCCGCCAGGAAGGTCCTCCTCCTCTCCTTAACCCGCGGGTAGATCTTAGGATTTTATTAGGCTTGAGTTTTCGGGCTCAATTGAGCCGATCCAATCCGGGATTTCTCCTGGTTTCGGCAAGGAAAACCTCTTGCTATAGTTCCGCCGGAAAACGCCTCTCCGGCGGCGGAGCCGCCGCCTGGCGATAGCCACCACCTCAACGGAGGTGTTTGGTGGCGGTGGCTGGTCGGGGAAGGGGCTGGATCGCCCGGCAAGGGTTTGGAAATCGCTCTAGGCGGGACGAATCGCAGCCGTTGGCTCATTGGAGAAGACGACGGGATTCCGTCGAATCTGCGTCAAAGATCGTGTGCCTCCCCTGATATTAAACTATAGGAATAAATTTATATTAATGCATTTCTTGTCATAGTTTTTGATATTAATGGTTTAAAACTTTAAAAATACTAGGGATCGTCTGGTGGAAAATACTTCAACACGAAAGTTGTAGTCCCTTGAGTCTACGTTATTTTAAAATTAGTTTGAACCCATTTGGGTGTAAGGTCTGACCAGGCACCCACATTTTGGTGGGACTACCCTTAAGGCTAGGCAGTCATTAAATGAGTGCCCACTCTTCACCCTAGCCCAAATTAGCTGAAATTTTGGCAGAGAGTCTACTTACATATACCTAGCCTGCCAAAAATGGGAATTTTTGGAGAAAATATTTCTATAGTTTTTGTAAATATTTAATAATTATTAGATAAATTGAATAGGTGCCCTAAACACCTCCAAACCCTCCCAAATTTTGGTGAGTGGTCCCCTGGGTTCCAATTAGGTATCTGTATAAAATTTCATTTAATTTTGGATTGTGTTTTGAATAGGTTTTTGACCCAACCCTAACTATACCCTTATAAGGGCATTTTGGTCAAAAGTTGCACTTTTGGTTTAGTGACCAAATCACCTCAACAGAGGCTGAAATTTGGGCCACTGGCTTGTTATAGCACTTATCACCTCCCCATGGAATATGGGGTAGGGAGGAATAGAATTTGCCCTAAGTTCCTAGGTCAAACCCTAAGGAGGGACCTTTTGGCCTTGTGAAGGGTATGAGTCCTAAACACCTTGGATGAACTCCAAATTTTTCAAGGAGGCTCCTAGGATATATAGAACCCTCTGTTAAAAAGATTAGCTAATTTTGGAAATGGTAGGGCCCCCCCTCAAACCCTAACCCTAGCTTAGGTAGGTCCTAAAACTTGTAGTGTAGGTTTAGGTTAGCTAAACATCTTGAAACTTAACCAAATTTGGGTAGTGAGGGGGCTAGGGTATTTTGAGCCTCTGACAATTTACTTGAGAATTTTGGACAATGGTTATAGCACTTCATTTGTAATCAATAGTAATGCCCTAATAATATATTTGGCTATTGTGGTCTCACTGCCCATAGAGAGGGTATGAAACATGGGCAGAGTTGGTTTTAGGTTATAATAAGCTTGTATGAATTTTGTTAGAATTTTTGGTATCTATTTAGGGCATCTACTTCACAAGTGCTTTATTTTGATTACATATTAATAATTCTTGTCAGAGGCCATTACTTACTGAAAAATCATGAAACTTCCTGCATAGTGTTTTTAGCTCAATGTTATCATATGGAAATTTTTGTGGAAATATTTGATGAATGATTAGCATATTTTGTTCATTAACCCTTAAATTAGAGAGTTCATAAGAAAATCAAATATAGCTTTATTTCCAAATGATAAATTATGAAACTTTTTCTAGGGTACTTGTAGTCCATCATAATCATTCCTGAATTTTCTCTGAATTTTTGGAGGTGTTATTACTATAGAATCTTTTAAAATGACTTTTTATGGGGCATCTTTGAAATTAAATTTAAAGGCCTAAACCTTGCTGAAAAATTGGGAGACTTAGGATTTAGAGTTTATTAGGCATTTGTAATTATCATAAATTTAGTGGATTAATATCTTGTCTGAAAATGGTACTTCATGTTCAAACCTGGGCCTTTTGGGACACTAGAATAAATAAATTAATTATCAGACAAATTAGGAAAATTATGGATTTCTGGATTTATGCTTCAAATGTCCTTTTAGACCTCTAATAATTATCATAAGGGTACTGGATGAGTATTTCATGTACTTCCCTTTTTAAACGGGTCATGTAGCTTAAGTGGTCTACATATAGCAAAACTGCAGGATTTCATTTGGATGTGAATTAGGGCAAGTATGATGGGTCCTGATGTTTGTTGTAAGGACAAGTGGAATGGGCTGCGTATTTGGAAGATGAGTGAGTAAGGTGTGGTTCTGTCTAGGGTTATAGGCGTTCGGTCCGACGAAAGATCGTCCTACCCAAGGAGAGTTGAAGTCAAATTACCCTAGGATTAGCATATCGAAATATGAGAAAATAAAGGGTAAGGGAATCAACCAATAATAAAATAAGTACCTTGCGAAAGGGAACGCTGGGCGTAATCCCAACATAGTTCCTAGTGCCCCTTGAGAGCCCTTCACAGGGAATACCGGGGGCAGTCCTGGGTTAACGTAAACTGTTTAACAAGCTGAAAAGAGTAACTTAGTAATTAGGGTTGCACATGTCCACAACACTGATGGCACCAGAGGTTGGATAGGAGCTTCGGCTCGGATGGTTAAAAGGCGGACTTTGGGTCCGGGGAGCTTCGGCTCGATTGCTTGAGTCGGACGTGTGGTTCGGGAGCTTCGGCTCGATTCTTGATTACGCTAATTTGCATGAGCATAACAGGAAAGGAAATTAAGGTGGTGGGTCTTCGGTATTGGAGGGTCGATGCACCGACGTCAATACGTTGACTCGGCAAGTGTGGTTAGCACTTCGCCAACAGAAGTCCGGTGCGCCAGCCGGCAAGAGTACGCAGGAGTCTGCTTCGTGCACCAAGCGTTGAGGCGTACGATAGGTCTGACCGGTAGTGCTTTACTGGTTTAGAGGTGGGCGAGGCCCAACCCACCGCTTCCGTCTGCCACTACGGAGGTATCCTGGGAGGTTACGGCTCCAGAAAGGGGGAACTAAAGGTCTGTGTGCACAGAGTCGGGTGTGTGTGTTGCACTTGCATGTCCATCATACCCACTTGCATGTCATGGCATAATCGTTACCTTTAACCTTGACACCTAAAGTATAAGTGGAATGAGACGCTTATACCTTAGGACCTGCAAAACGACCCCTTAGTGTATAAGCTTGTGTGAGCAAGTTTATAAATTAAGGTTAATTTTGATATATTTAGTTACTGCTGTTTGACCACCGACACCCCAGCGTATAAATCGGTATGGGACTTTTATACGATGGGAGCCTTGCAAAAGACCCCTTGGCTTATGTGTTTTTCACATAAGTGAAGGTTACATTTCATATTACAGCTTATTGCCTTTATATGCTATAGAACTTGCTAGAATAGGACCGCTGCCATCTGCTTTTGATATTCTCCACCTTCAAGTCCTCCCCTTTCTTCCTCTCCGCTCGGTGCCTAGGAGCCGTGGGGGAAGGGGTGGAGGATGATAGGACTTAGTCTTTTAGACTAACGGTTTTCGAACCGCATCATTTAGGGGATCGCGGAGACCAGCATGGAGGAGCAGCCCCAGAGACCGGTGCGCTTGGAGGTGGGGCAGTCTAGCTCCGGAGTTCACACAGCCGGGACCGTGAGTCTCGACCCTGAGCAGTTTTCTACTTTTGTTTCTGCATGAGAGATCTTGTAGTGAGGATTTAATGTACCGGGCATAAGCTCGTTTTGCTACTCTGATGTTATTTTCTGTTGACACTCCCTTCGTGGAGTTATATTTATTATGTCATGTGATTCTCTGTGGACAGATAGTTTACATTTACTTCATTATTTTGCTACTTTTCTGTGATCGAATTGGCCGGCAGAATCGGCGCTTTGTGGTGATGACTCTTCAGGGCGTGAAGGAGTCACCGCAAAATGGCGGTTATGGGCCTAAGACCCCGGTGTCCAAAAAGGAAAAAAAGGGGGTCTTACACTTAGTGTCATCGCTTTTGCAGGAGAGCGCGAGATCCCCTTACGCCAGCCTTTTGACGAGGCTCGCGCTGGAGGGAGTCAACCTCCAAAAGATCCGCTGGCTCTTGCGAAGGCCGCTGCGCAAGCCTGCCGGAAAGTGTCGACCCCTCCTCCTTCAAGTGGTGCCGTGAAGCGAAAGCCCGGTGCCCATGCGCCTCAACCAATCAAGAGACCCAAGACAACCGATACCGAGAAGGGCAAGGCCGTCGTGGTGCCGCCCGCCCAACCTTTCCCTGCTGGCCGCTCCTTCGAGGAGGTCTTGCAGGCTGTTAGCGAGATCGCAGCCTCCAGGGGCGGCCGTGATACCCCTGCCGAGAACCCTCAGGCCCCTGGCGCTGCCGAGAGCGGGGGAGTTGCCACCGAGACCTTCGGCCAGCCCCCGTCTGGAGAGGTGCCGCGGGGCCATCACAATTTTGGCCTTGGCATGAGGTGCCTGGACGCGGAGAACAAGCCGCTGCTTCAGTGGGATCCTGACGCCAACAAGGTCTCGGTTTCGTCCCTCTTGCCAAGCTGGGCAGAGCGTGACGAGGTTACCAGCGAGGCTTTCGCCTTGGGTTACTGCCTCTACAGCCGGGAAGATGCCAGTGTCTACGACAGGATGTCGACCCGGCTGCTGGCTTATGACTCCACTCGCGCCCTGATGCGCGGGCTGGAGCTTGCGCACATGTGTGCCCACCGGAGCATCACAATAGACCGTAATTTTCAAGACATGTTCAAGGCTAGGGATGATGCGGTGGCTCAGGCGGCCACTCTGGCCAAGGAGCTGGCCGAGGCCCAACAACTGCTATCCTCGCGCCAGGCGGAAGGGGTAAGCGAGATCTTTCACAGCGCTTGCTCTCGCTACTTTATCTCTTCTCTTCTATGCTAACCCTTTGCTGCTCAGGATTCCGCCCAAGCCACGCTTCGCGAGGAGCTATCCCAAGCTAGATACGACAACATTCTCTTGCGGGAGCAGATTGCGCGTCTGGAGGCGAGTGCCCCCCCCGCTGGACGAGAGACTGAAGAGCCGGTACTACTCGGTTTATGACATCGACAAGCTGCTCCAGGCGAACGCGCAGTCTACAGTAAGGCTGACGCTGGAGACGCTGCGAGACGTCAACTGCTGGGATGGGAGGGGCAAAGACATCACTGCTCAACAGCTCGTTCCCTGGCTTTTCGAGCCCATTCCAAAGCCCCCGGGCGCCCCGGATACCCCACCCTCGGACGTCCCGAAATCTCCTGCAGCGGGTGGCGAGACCTCTGGGGAGAGCTCCGGCGAGAGCTCCAGCGGGAGCTCGGAGGGGTACAGCTTGTCTCCATGAGGGGGCCCCTCTTCCTTTTCTTTTCGCCTCTTCTTTTTCTTTCCGCCTCAATGTAAAGATCGAGACGCTACCAGTTTGTTCTTATATATAATATATTTAATGCAAATATTTTTATTGTAAATATCTCGCCCTGTTATTGTGAATGTGCCCGATGTAATTGTTGTGGTCGAATGTTTCCTGCGTGTGCTTCCGCCGAGGCCCTTGGCCTTCCTAGGATAGCCTTCCTTAGCGATGGATAGGCGGGAACCTGCTGCAAACTACCAGTCGGAAGCGTGGCTCACGAACCCTTAGGTCGGAACCGTCCCCTTTAGCCTGCGCGAATCCCTTCAGGACCGTCGCATAACGATCCCGCCTGTTTGCCCGAGAATATTTAAGAGGAGCCTTCTCGACGGAAGCCCCCGCCCTTTCTGCGAGACATTTTTGACGGGGACTTCCCTTTCGAGATCTATCCCTGCCGAGACCTTTCCTACCCTTTCCATTTCATATTCCCGATGCACTTCCTGTCTTGTCCAAACCAAGCCAACCAAACCAAACATATCCCCCACAGGCGAGCCTTCAGACCTGCCAGCTAGATGAGAGCCTGCGCAGCGGGTCTACCTGGGGCCGAGCCGAGCTCGGGGTGCCGATGACGATTCCACAAACCTATCCTAACCTATCCTAACCTATCCCCCCACAGGGGAGCCTATGGACCTGTCAGCTAGATGAGAGCCTGTGCAGCGGGTCTACCTGAGGCCGCGCCGAGCTCGGGGTACCGATGAAGATCTCAAACCAACCAAACCTATCCCCCACAGGTGAGCCTTCGGACCTGCCAGCTAGATGAGAGCCCGCGCAGCGGGTCTACCTGGGGCCGAGCCGAGCTCGGGGTGTCGATGAAGATCTCAAACCAACCAAACCTATCCCCCACAGGCGACCTACAGACCTGCCAGCTAGATAAGAGCCTGCGCAGCGGGTCTACCTGGGGCCGAGCAGAGCTCGGGGTGCCGATGACGATCTCAAACCAAAACCTATCCCCCACAGGCGAGCCTACGGACCTGCCAGCTAGATGAGAGCCTGCGCAGCGGGTCTGCCTGTGGCCGAGCCGAGCTCGGGGTGCCGATGAAGATCTCAAACCAACCAAACCTATCCCCCACAGGCGAGCCTACGGACCTGCCAGCTAGATGAGCGCTTGCGCAGCGGGTCTACCTGGGGCCGAGCTGAGCTCGGGGTGCCGATGATGATCTCAAACCAAAACCTATCCCCCACAGGCGAGCCTACGGACCTGCCAGCTAGATGAGAGCCTGCGCAGCAGGTCTGCCTGGGGCCGAGCCGAGCTCGGGGTGCCGATGAAGATCTCAAACCAACCAAACCTATCCCCCATAGGCGAGCCTACGGACTTGCCAGGTAGATGAGAGCCTGCGTAGCGGGTCTGCCTGGGGCCGAGCCGAGCTCGAGGTGCCGATGAAGATCTCAAACCAACCAAACCTATCCCCCACAGGCGAGCCTACGGACCTGCCAGCTAGATGAGAGCCTGCGCAGCGGGTCTACCTGGGGCCGAGCCGAGCTCGGGGTGCCGATAACGATCTCAAACCAAAACCTATCCCCCACAGGCGAGCATACGGACCTGCCAGCTAGATGAGAGCCTGCGCAGCGGGTCTACCTGGGGCCGAGCCGAGCTCGGGGTGATGATGAAGATCTCAAACCAACCAAACCTATCCCCCACAGGCGAGCCTACGGACCTGCCAGCTAGATGAGAGCCTGTGCAGCGGGTCTACCTGGGGCCGAGCCGAGCTCGGGGTGCCGATGAAGATCTCAAACCAACCAAACCTATCACCCATAGGCGAGCCTACGGACCTGCCAGCTAGATGAGAGCCTGCGCAGCGGGTCTACCTGGGGCCAAGCTGAGCTCGGGGTGCCGATGACGATCTCAAACCAAAACCTATCCCCCACAGGCGAGCCTACGGACCTGCCAGCTAGATGAGATCCTGCGCAGCGGGCCTGCCTGGGGCCGAGCCGAGCTCGGGGTGCTGATGAAGATCTCAAACCAACCAAACCTATCCCCCACATGCGAGCTTACGGACCTGCCAGCTAGATGAGAGCCTGCGCAGCGGGTCTGCCTGGGGCCGAGCCGAGCTCGGGGTGCCGATGAAGATCTCAAACCAACTAAACCTATCCCCCACAGGCGAGCCTACAGACCTGCTAGCTAGATGAGAGCCTGCGCAGCGGGTCTACCTAGGGCCGAGCCGAGCTCGGGTTGCCGATGACGATCTCAAACCAAAACCTATCCCCCACAGGCGAGCCTACGAACCTGCCAGCTAGATGAGAGCCTGCGCAGCGGGTCTGCCTGGGGCCGAGCCGAGCTCGGGGTGCTGATGAAGATCTCAAACCAACCAAACCTATCCCCCACAGGCGAGCCTACGGACCTATCAGCTAGATGAGAGCCTGCGCAGCGGGTCTACCTGGGGTCGAGCCGAGCTCGGGGTGCCGATGAAGATCTCAAACCAACCAAAGTTATCCCCCACAGGCGAGCATACGGACCTGCCAGCTAGATGAGATCCTACGCAGCGGGTCTACCTGGGGCCGAGCCGAGCTCGGGGTGCCGATGACGATCTCAAACCAAAACCTATCCCCCACAGGCGAGCCTACGGACCTGCCAGCTAGATGAGAGCCTGCGCAGCGGGTCTGCCTGGGGACGAGCCGAGCTTGGGGTACCGATGAAGATCTCAAACCAACCAAACCTATCCCCCACAGGCGAGCCTACGGACCTGCCAGCTAGATGAGAGCCTACGCAGCGGGCCTACCTGGGGTCGAGCCGAGCTCGGGGTGTCGATGACGATCTCAAACTAAAACCTATCCCCCACAGGCGAGCCTACGGACCTGCCAGCTAGATGAGAGCCTGCGCAGCGGGTCTGCCTGGGGCCGAGCCGAGCTCGGGGTGCCGATGAAGATCTCAAACCAACCAAACCTATCCCCCACAGGAGAGCCTACGGACCTGCCAGCTAGATGAGAGCCTGCGCAGCGGGTCTGCCTGGGGCCGAGCCGAGCTCGGGGTGCCGATGAAGATCTCAAACCAATCAAACCTATACCCCACAGGCGAGCCTACGGACCTGCCAGCTAGATGAGAGCCTGCGCAGCGGGTCTACCTGGGGCCGAGCCGAGCTCGGGTGCCGATGACGATCTCAAACCAAAACCTATCCCCCACAGGCGAGCCTACGGACCTGCCAGCTAGATGAGAGCCTGCGCAGCGGGTCTGCCTGGGGCCGAGCCGAGCTCGGGGTGCTGATGAAGATCTCAAACCAACCAAACCTATCCCCCACAGGCGAGCCTACGGACCTGCCAGCTAGATGAGAGCCTGCGCAGCGGGTCTACCTGGGGCCGAGCCGAGCTCGGGGTGCCGATGAAGATCTCATACCAACCAAACCTATCCCCCACAGGCGAGCCTTCGGACCTGCCAGCTAGATGAGAGTCTGCGCAGTGGGTCTACCTGGGGCCGAGCCAAGCTCGGGGTATTACAAAACACATGATTACGTTACGTCATGAAAAATTTGACACTAGTTAAGGGAAAATCAATCGATGTAGTATAATAAGTTTATTCTTGAGATACATGGTTACATCCTTCCCCCTTCACGAGTAGAAGCGTTTTAGGTCATCACCGCTCCAGGTGTGGCTTAGGGTCCTCCCTTCCACATCCTGGAGGTAGTATCCTCCCGTTCCGAGGACTTCCTTTATTATGTATGGACCTTCCCAGTTCGGGTGGAGCTTGCCCATGGGAGCCGACCTTCCTGCTGCGTCAACCTTTCTCAGCACCAGATCCCCCTTAGTAAACTGCTTGACCCTGACATGCTTATCAAAATGCTTGGCCATCCGTCGCTTGATCTCTTCTTGCCTGATAGCCGCCACGTCTCGCAGTTCCTCCACCATATCTAACGAGAGGCGCTGCCCCTCCTCATTCTCCACCCTCCAAGTCTCGTCTCCTTCGCCCGCGGCTGTGACTCGCGGGGACCGGACCTCGAACTCCACTGGTAGGACGGCCTCACACCCGTGAGAGAGCTTGAAGGGGGTTTCACCGGTGGCCGTGTTCGGAGTCATTCGCAGGGCCCACAGGACCGAGGGGAGCTGTTCCACCCAATTCCCCTTTAGGTTCTCCACAGTTTTCTTTAGTAGGTTCACAATGATTTTGTTTGCTGCTTCCACCTGGCCGTTACTCCGGGGGTGGTGGACGGAGGCAAACCGGAGATCTATCCCTAGTTGGGCGTAGAAGCTGATGAACTCCTCGCTGGCAAACTGGGGGTCGTTATCAGTCACTATTGCTTGGGGAAACCCATGTCTGCAAATAATCTCCCCCCAGACGAAGTTCCTTATGACCTGCGAGGTGACCTTGGCCAAGGCTTTAACCTCTAGCCACTTCGAGAAATAATCGACCATGACCAAGAGGAATCTCCTCTGCCCACTAGCCGGAGGAAAGGGCCCAACTAAGTCCATTCCCCAGATAGCGAATGGCCACGGTGCCGTGATACTTCGAAGCCTCTGAGCTGCCAAGAGCTGAAGGGGGGCGTAGAGCTGACATTTTTGACACCTCCTTGCAAACTCCATGACATCCTTCCTTAGGGTGGGCCAGAAGTACCCCTGCCTGACCACCCTTGCCTCCAACGTCCTTCCTCCCGAGTGACTGCCGCACTCGCCCGAGTGCACCTCCCTCAATATCTTCGGGATCTCTTCTTCGGTCACGCATCTAGCTAGGAGCCATGACAACATCTTACGATGCAGGCCCCCCTCCATCATTAAGTAGTGAGCTGCTTTGCGCTTGAAGCTTCTCCCGACCTTGGTCCCTTCAGGAAGTTCACCGGTGGTTAGGAAGGTCATAAATGGATCCACCCACGAGGGTTGCCGATCCACCACCATCAACTCTCCTTCCTCGATAGCCGGTCGGAATAGCTCTGTCAAGGTTCCTCCCCCCCCCCCCCGAGGTCCGAACTTGGCTAATCGATCGGCGGCTACGCTTTCTTCCCTTGGAACATGTTGAATCAAGAATGACCGGAATCCTCCGATGATCGCCCTTACCTTGGAGAGGTATTTGATGAGGGTAGGCTCCCGAGCTTCAAACTCTCCTCGGATCTGCGATGCTACTACCTTTGAATCAGTGAAAGCTTCCACATCCCGTATCTCCAGCTCCTTCGCCAAGCGGAGGCCGACGATCACGGCCTCATACTCCGCTTGATTGTTGGTCACGGGGAAATGTAAAATGACCGCTTGCTCTATGGTTACCCCCTGAGGACTTGTCAATACCACCCCTGCCCCGAGGGAGTGCCTTCTCGATGCCCCATCAACCATCAACTTCCATGCTTCTCGAGGTTGCTACTCTCCCCCCTCGACTTCAACGATGTAGTCTGCTAGGAAGTCCGTCACTGCCTGTGCCTTGATGGAGAGCCTTGGGACAAAGGAGATGTAGAACTCGCTTAGCTCAATGGACCACTTAGCCAGTCTCCCCGAGTGCTCCAGTCCTTCGAAGATCTTGCGAAGAGGGTGGTCGGTCACAACCCTAATCGAATGTGCTTGAAAGTACGGCCGGAGTTTCCTTGCCGAGATGACCAAGGCGTAAGCGAGCTTTTCCAGGATGGGGCAGCGAAGCTCTGCTTTCCTCAATATCCGGCTGACGTAGTAGATGGTCAACTGCTTCTTTCCTTCTTCCCTCACCAGGACGGAGCTCACCGCCTCCGCTCATACTCCGAGGTATAAGGTCAGGTCATCTCCTTCCTTTGGGCTCTGAAGCAGAGGAGCCTGTGAGAGTTGTCTTTTCAGTCCTTGGAAGACCTCTTCACAGTCGGTTGTCCATTCGAACCTTTGATTCCCCCGCAGCACCTTAAAGAATGAAGAGCACTTGTCTCCCGCCCTGGAGAGGAACCTGCTTAGCCCAGCCAGCTTGCCTGTCAGGCGCTGGACCTCCTTGGCGTCGCGAGGTGACTCCAAATCCAGGATGGCCTTGACCTTGTCTGGGTTGGGCTCCACCCCTGCCGGAGTCAGAAGATGCCCGAGGAACTTCCCGCGGCTGACCCCGAAGACACACTTCAAGGGGTTCAGCCTCATCTTGAACCTTCTTAAGGTGGCGAATGTTTATTCCAGATATTGTAGGTGCAAAACCATGCACTTGCTTTTGATCATTAGGTCGTCGACGTAGACCTCCAAGTTCCTCCCCCTCTGATCCCGGAAGACTCGGTCCATCATGCGCTGATAGGTAGCCCCTGTGTTCTTTAACCCAAAGGGCATCATTTTGTAACTGAAGCATACCTCCCTTGTGATGAAGTAAACATCCTTGGTATC
Source organism: Platanthera guangdongensis (assembly GCA_039583875.1). Taxonomy (NCBI): domain Eukaryota; kingdom Viridiplantae; phylum Streptophyta; class Magnoliopsida; order Asparagales; family Orchidaceae; genus Platanthera; species Platanthera guangdongensis. The sequence continues at coordinate 35,248,892 of CM077162.1, read as the reverse complement.
AGGAGGATGCATCCGGATCTGGTGATAACCTGAAAAAGCATTTAAAAAGCTCATGACAGAAAAACCGACGGCTGAATCAACCAGCGCGTCGATCCGAGACAGGGGGTAGCAATCCTTAGGGCATGATTTATTTAACAAAGAAAAGTCAATACACATTCTCCATTTTCCACCTCCCTTTTTTACCATTACCACATTAGAGATTCAGCCCGGATACTGGATCTCTGAGATGAAGCCCGCCTCCAGGAGCTTCTTGACCTCCTCGCAAATGGGCTCCTCCAGCTTGGTGGCGATGGATCTCATCTTCTGACGTATGGGGCGAGTGCGGGGATCCAAGTTCAGGCGATAGCAGACCACGTCTGTGTCAATGCCCGGCATGTCCGCCGTGCTCCAGGCGAAGATGTCGACGTTGCCTTGAATGCAAGCCCGCACTTACTCCCGGGCCTCGGGACTCAAGCCCCCGCTGACCCGCACCCTTTGTACTTGTCCTGCGCTGGTGAAGACCTCCATCTCCACCACTTCTTCGGCCGGCTCCAGTCGCGACTGCTCCCAGCCGGCCCTTGCCTCTTCCTCCAGCTCCAGCTCTCCCCTTTCTACCTCCTCCTCAATCTCCATCGCTTCTCCCAACCCCTCCTGCTGCCACCCGACTCCCACGCCCCTCAGGGCCTATCCCTCAACTCCTCCTGCCGCTTGTTCCTCTACGTCTATCGCCCCTTCTGGGCTCTCCCGCTCCTCGTCCCCCCGGACCACTTGCACATCTCCTTGCCGCTTCTCAGTCTCCTCTTCTCCGACTTCCTTTTCAACTATCTCTCTCGCCTCCTCTAGGCCCATTTCTTCTTCCTCACCAACCTCCTCAAGTGCCTCCATCTCAATCTCCAACTCCTCCGCCTCTGCCATACATGACACGGTGTTGACTGCTGTAACGTAACATTGCCTTGCCACCTTCGAGTCCCCTCTTACTCTGACCTGCACCCCCCCATTGCTGAACTTGAGGCATTGATGGAACGAGGAGGGGACGCAGCAAAAGGCGCTGATGAGGGGGCGCCCAAAGATGGCATTATAGCTGCTCGGGGCGTCCACGATCACGAACCTACAGTTCCGTGACACGCCCCCAACCTAATGTGCAACCCTACTCCTCCTTCTACCTCTTTCCTCTCTCCGGAGAACCCGAACAGGGGTCCATCCGAGGCCAAGACCCTCTTCCCTTCAACCCTCATCTCATCAAAGGCCTTCCTGAAGATGACATTTACCGAGCTCCTGTTATCTACCAGTATCCTCGAGACCGTATAATTTTCCACCGCCGTCTGGATCACCAGGGCGTCACAGAATGGATCCTCATAGTCTGGCATGTCTGCTGATGAGAAAGTAATCTTTTCTTCTTGTGGGGGAACCTGGGAAGTAGAGTCCACCCCTCTTCTGTACATGGTTTGCAGGCTCCCCTTGCGGATTGCCTCAATCCTCACTCCTCCGTGAATCACCCCGATTCCTCCCCGGGTCCCTACATCCACCCGGTCTTCACACCTATCTTCCACCTCGCCCTGCTGCACCTCTACTATCCTCACCGGTGGATCCTGCCTCCCTGCTCCTCTTGCTTCTCTTAACTCTAAGAACTCCGGGCAGGTGGCCGTTGCGTGACCTTCCTCCTGGTGGAAGTCACAAAAAAGCAACGCCTCCCCGCCCCTTCTTCCCTCTTCTCTCCCTCTTCTCCCTCCTCCTCGAGCTCCTCTCCCAGCTCCTCTTCCTCTTCCCACTTCCATGGCCTCCTGCGGTGGTGGGGGACGACCCCTCGGCTCCTGCCTCCATGCCGGTCGGTCGAACCTCCGGGGCTCCCGCAGGTTATCTCTCCCCTGGTAGCCTTCTCCTGGGCCCTAGGGGCGACCCTCCTGGGGCCTCCAACCTAACCGGTTGTTCGACTCTCGGGCCCCCCATCCCTGCTGCTGCCCAAACCTTTGGGGCTCTTCCCTTCTCCTTTCCTCCCTTTGCTCCTTCTGCTCCCTCGGCTCCTTCTGTCTTCCTGTTGTTGGTTCTTTCACGTCGTCCTCCGCCAGCCTGGCCAACTTCCTGGCGAATGCTGGGTTTGCTCTCTCGAAGTCAATTTCCTTTGCCGCCCTCTCCATGAGCTCCTCAAAGGAGAGGGGAGGCACCCTCTTCAATTCCATGCTAAAGAATCCCGGTCTCAGCCCCAGGGTGAAGGCCAGCATCAGTGCGTACCCTGGGACCTCCTGGACCAGGAGGATCTCTTCCTGAAACCTATCGACATAGTGACCCAGTGTCTCATCCGGCTTCTGCCTCACCGCAAACAGGCACTCCACTTCCTTCTTCCGCTTCTTCGAGGTAGAGAACCTCAACAGGAAACTTCTCCGCAGATCCTCAAAACAGTAGATTGATTTTGCTGGCAACTGGTGGAACCAGTCCCGAGCCTTCTCCTTCAACGTTGAAGGATCAAGCGCATAACCAACTGTTCCAAACGCCCGGACTGTTGGAAAGAGTGCTACTTAATTTCTTAAATAAGTAGAAGAGCGCCACGGGTCAAGTGAAGGAACGCCGGACCCAACAATCCCCCCCCCCCCGGCGTCCAACACAACCCGTCGGCTCAGAGGTGGAGTTACCACATGGCCCACATGGCTCAGAGGTGGGGTTACCACATGGCCCACACGGCTCAGAGGTGGGGTTACCACATGTCCACGGTTGCACGGCTCAGAGGTGGGGTTACCACATGTCCACGGTTGTCTGACCCGCCGGACCCACACATGTAGAAGGGAAAAATCAGGATTTAATAGCGCTCCCCCGGTCTTGAACCCGTGACCTGCTCTGATACCAATTGAAGTATCAAGCGCATAACCAACTGTTCCAAAAGCCCGGACTGTTGGAAAGGGTGCTACTTAATTTCTTAAATAAGTAGAAGAGCGCCACGGGTCAAGTGAAGGAACGCCGGACCCAACAAACGTGATGGAAAATAGCCGGCACTTGAAGGTATCCGTCATCTGCCTTATCGATACAACGTCCTCAAACTACTATACGTGTTGTACTGGGTCATCTTTCCATGAGTAGTAGGATATGTCAGGCTCCCGGAACCCCTCCGGCACCGGAGCTGAGATGATGAGCTCGCTGAACGGGCTCTCGCCTCCTGCCTGGCGAGAGGGCACGTCCCGTGGCCTCAGCTGACTAGCCCGATCCGCGAGACCGTGCCCCGGGAAGAGTTCTCGCACTGCCGCTTCCTTCTCGCCCAGATCCGTCAGCGCCTCCTTGCCCGGGCGCTGGCTCTGGCCCAGGAAGAGTTCCCGCGCCGCCACATCTCTCTCGCCAGCCCCCCCGGGACCTCTTTTTTCGGGCGCTGTCCTGGGGCGTTCTCGCCCAAGAGCGGGACCTCTTCTATCGGGACCTGAGGGGTGGCCCACTCGCCTCTCGCCGAGAAGGCCAAACTGATCGTCTGCAGAACCTCTCGCCTGAACTCATCCAACATCCTCTTCGTTGCTTCCTCTCCCCGGGTGGGGGAGCCTCCAAAACCTGACCCTTCACCTTCACCTCCAGCCATGGGACAAAACTCAAGGCTTTCTTGTATCAGCTGCCTTCCACGCTCACCGCACTAGAACTGTTGAAGCCAAATCTGACCTCAACTGGAGTTCGAAGAAAAAAGGGGGTGCAGCCAAAACCTACTTCTCTCAAGTCTTAACCCTCGACTTGATTCAAAGGACCTAAGACTGACCCAATAGCCTCAGCAGGGAGGTCCCACCTCACACCCGGAAGATCTCTGAGAGCTTCCCCTCCAAAGCCAAAGCTGGGCTAGGAGCTCCTCAGAAAGCACTGGAATTTTAGAGATAATGATAGCTTGCCTTCTAAGGAGCCCTTATGGGTCTATTTATAGCATTTTGCTGACCTGAAATTACTGAAAAACCCCTAGTTGGTCTGCCAATAGCCGAATCCCGCTATTTTTCTGAGGGTACTGAAGTAATTTCTCCTGAGGGCAATTAAGACATTCTACACAAGGCCCTGGCCCCCCCCGGCGAGAGCAGAGCCGAGGACCTCCTGTCCAGAGCCTGGCGCGAACGCTCTCGCCTGCTTACAAGCGAGAGCCCTTTGAGATGGGAGCCTGGCGCAAGCGCAAACGTTCCCGCGCCGGCCGCGCTCGACGATCTTGGCCCGCTGTTCTCCGTTCGACGATTCGGTTGCGCTCGCCGATCTTGGATCGACGACCTGGCGCGATCGTTCCCGCCTACTTGGGAGAGATCTTCTTTAGGGCGAAAACTCCTTCGGCTTAGCCCAATTGGGACCATTGTGCCTCCTGGTCTGACTCAGCGAATATGGGGTTGTACACTCTCACTCCCCTCGTAGTCTATAACGCTCGTATTCCCCTCGGAGCCGGCGGACCCTAATAGGTTCAAATGTCATAAATTCAATTACCGTTATAAATGAACATGACGTTAGTGTTGAAGCCTAGAAATTTTCTACTCCAAAATTTTGGTCTAAGTGCAGCCTAAGGTTATTGGTCCAGCGGTTGGGCTTGACCGCTTGACAATTGAGGACAAATAAATAGATAGAAACACCAAAAGGATCCCAGATGTTGTGGCAGTGAGGTCCCACCACGTACCAAGATGCTTAGAATAAGCTTCCCCTCCACAACCAAGAATGACTGAGTGAGTATAACAGGGACACTACCTCTGCAACTATCACAAGATGACGACCAAGGAGAATGATCACTGTCTCATAACAAGGACAGTCCTTGTGGTGGTCTGTGGGTCTTATAGCCATTAAGTTTTTGTCCTTTCCACCAAGGCACTTTATTGACCTTGCTGGTGGTACACTCAAAACTCATGTGTCCAGGAACACATGTTCTCTTGCATCTGTTAGAAAACAGATGCTTGGTTTGTTGCTTAGCTGGACTCATTGGGGCTTTACCCTTAGGCTCAGGTTTTTTGTTGACCTTATTATTCGCAACATATCCTACACCACTTTTAAATGGTGCAGAAAATATATCGATAATAGGTAGCACAGACTTAGGTCTTGAGAACTGTTTTAGGAGCTGTCTTTCCTAAAGAAGCTTTGCTTTCAGATACTTGACAGTCTTGACTTGTCCTGCAATAGTCTCAGTCTGACTATCTATTTTATTAGTTAAGTCTATGAGCTTCAGTTTTTGAAGGTCCAACTTAATGTTGGCCCTCTTCAACTGTAATGGTACTGCTCTCAAAAACTCTAGTTCTCTGGTTTGTTCCTTAACAAGCTCTTTGATTGTAATCAAAGCTTTCAACACCTTCCCATATCTGCTGATGAGTGTGTTGAAATCTGCTTCAGAATCTGAACCATGTTCACTAATATTAGAAGAGTGTGAACATAATTCATTCTCTGATGCTAATCTAGAGCATGGGGCAAAATTAGTAGTGAAATGTTTTACCTTGGTAGGATTTGAACAATTCTAATCTTCTTCTTCTGCTAGGGACATCATCCCTTGAGCAGTACAGTCTTCATTATCACTCGATGACAGTGTGGTTCTTCTTCTGTTGCTGGCCTTCTTAATGGCCATTAAACCCAAAAGAGTCTCCTCCTCTTCTGGTTCAGATGAATCTGTTTCACTGTTTGAAAGAGTGGACTGCTTCTTGGCCAATAGGCTTTTGTCAAACTTCTTGTGCTGTCTAGTCTTCCAATTTTCAGACTTTTTCTCCTTCCTTTTTACCGGGCAGTAAGCAATGACATGTCATTGCCTGTTACAACAATAGCAAACAAGATTAATTTTAATGCGTTTATTCTAAGAAGAATCATACCTGTCCCCAGATTTCTTTTTCCTGGGTTTCTCTGAGTGATCTGTCTTCTTATGCTCCTGATGAGGAAGATTCTGTGCATTCTAAGACTGCATCCTACCTTTCTGAGGGAGCAGATTTCTCCCTGACTTTCCTAGATGTCTCAGCCTTTATGGACATAAACTTTTCTCTGTTGAGTGTCCTTGCTGAGTCTTCTTCAGACTTCCTGAGATTCAGCTGTAGCTCATGAGAAAGCAGCTTGCCAAATAGAGCCTATGAGTCTATATTGGCTAAGTTGCCCATTTCTCTAATAGCACAAAAATTGATGTCTCATTCCTTATTCAGGGACCTTAAGAACTTATCATTGAGTTCATAATTGGTGAAGCTCCTGCCATAAGTTCTCAGGTTGTTCACTATTCTGAAGAATTTTTCAAAACTCTCAACCACTGTGTCTTTCTTGTCTTGCCTGAATGCTTCATACTGCAGGTTTAATAGAGATTTTATATCATCTCTAACCTCATCAGTGCCTTCCATATATATAATCAGTGATTCCCACATTTCTTTGGATGTTTTGCAATGAATCAAGTTTTGGAATGTGGAGGCATCTATAGCATTGACTATTATATTCTGAGCACTCTTATCCATAGAGGCCAGAATTATCTCATCCTTGTCCATCTCCATGTAGGTCTTAGGTGTCTTTATGTTGGCATTAAGAATTGACACTTTTATGGGTATGAAAAGTCCTTCCAATATAGTGATGCATATTCTTGGATCTGCAGTCTCCATGAAGTCTAACTATTTCCTTTCAAATTCCAAAGTTTTCTTTGGAGCAGACTGGGAGTTTGATGAAATTATTTTCTTTGTGAGCCAAGATTTATTCTCAGTTAATCCTTAGGATTCTCACTATGCTATTATACCTTTTCAGTGAACCTCCCTCTGATACTAATTGTAAAGTATTTGTTTTAGGATAACGAGTGACCTAGAGGGGGGGTGAATAGATCCAATTTAAATCTTGACAACTTTTAATTCACAGAAATTAACTTAGAGTGTGAATTAACCCAATCACAGTATTCAAGAAAAAATAGAACATATCTAAATATAACTGTCACAGCACAACACAACAAACAATTGAGCACAACACACAATTCAACACAACACTACACACAATAGTTTTATAGTGGTTCCCAAATTAATGAGTACATCCACTTCCCCCCTTCACATATCTAGCAATGAACTAGATTTGGCCAAACATCTTCTTTCTTTTCCTCAGATCCTCAGATCTTACACCTCAGAGCCCAGCTGGCTCCTACAACTCAGACAATGCAATGTCTTATCTCAGATTCTCAAGATCCTATAACTCTAGTGGCTCTTCAAGAACCCTACCTCAGAGTGCACCTTCACTCCTACTCCTTAGGCAAACCCTTGCCCTACAACCTCAAAACCTTCCAGTTCCTACAAATCAGAGAAATTGCACCTTCTCCTACCTCAGACACACAACTCTACCTCAGTCTTTATAATATATGCTTAGAACTCAGAGAAATTAATCCCCTATCCTCATATCTACAAATAAATCTTACATATTTATTAAAAATAGAAGGAAAATGTGTTTTGAAATGTCACCCAGAAAGAATGAGTCTGATGACTTCTTCTTGATCAGATCTTGATGAGAATTCTTCTTCCTTAACCTTGGCTGTGAAGAACAAGGTTCAGCCCTTCTTACCTTTTTCAAAGCTTCTTGAATGAGAAGTTAGGGTTGATTCTTGGCTGGAGATGATTGAAGTTGATCCATGATCTACCTTCTCCCCACCTTCAGAATTCTATTGAATTGATCTGACTGTCTTGGATGAGAAAAATGAGAAAATGATTACTATCTGTTTCTACTGAGTTGATCTCCTTAAATAGGCTATGACAAAAGTGATCGGCTGCCCCGGTTAATCTACTGACATCTGATAGTTCTGACAGCAGTCAGAACTTCAGGATTTGAATTCCGTACTTAGAAGAAATTCTATCCTGAAAGATTTTGCATGAAGGTGTTGACACTTCTGTACTTAGAATCTATCGACACCAGTCCTGAGTGTCGACATTCTCTTATAGGGATGTCGACATCAATAGAGTGTGGCGACACTGCTAGCTTCTTGTCTCGACACAGCTTGCGTAATATGTGTCGACAATTATCCGTAGTATCGACACAGCTGGTTTCTTGTCTAGGCATGTCTTGTGTGAAATGTGTCGACACTAGTCCTGAGTGTCGATACAACTGAATTCTTGACTAATGGTGTCGACCCAAGTCCTAGGTGTCGACACAGTTTGCATCCAGTCTCGACATAACTTGAATGAAATGTGTCGACACTTAGGATAAGTGTCGACACAGCTGGTTCTTTGATTCACAGTGTCGACACAAGCCCCGAGTGTCGACAAAGCTTACTTCTTATCTCAGCACTACTTGAATAAGGGTGTCAACACTAGTCCTGAGTGTCGACATAACTTGATTCCTTGTCTCAGCACTGCTTTTACAAAGGTGTCGACACTTCCCTAGTGTCTCGACACTTTTGTACTTAGTTTATTTTTGCTTCAACATAGAACCTGCACAGGTAAACTCAACATACATCAAATACAAATTTGTATATATCATTTAGTTGAAAGGGCTTCTTCAAATCAAGTACATTAAGTCTAATGTACCCAACATGAGAGATTAGCTCGGGATTTAGGCTAACTTGTTTCATACCATCCACCGAGGGCCTTCCTGACCTGTCAGGTAATGGGAGCCTGATAGCGGGATCAACTCATTATATAAGCTAACTTGTTTCATATCATCCACCGAGGGCCTTCCTGACCTGTCAGCTAATGAGAGCCTGACAACGGGATCAGCTCAGGATATAAGCTCAACTTGTTTCATACTATCCATCGAGGGCCTTCCTGACCTGTCAGCTAATGGGAGCCTGACAATGGTATCATCTCGGGACATAGGCTAACTTGTTTCTCATCATCCACCGAGGGCCTTCCTGACCTGTCAGCTAATGAGAGCCTAAAAGTGGGATCAACTCGAGATATAAGCTCAACTTGTTTCATATCTTCCTTTCAGGTCATGAGGGGAGGGGGGGAGAATACACTAAGAAGTATAAGAGTTAGAGAAACAAACCTGTTTATTATACATACTCGGGGATAAAAACGTTTCAAGTCATCACCACTCCAAGTGTGACCAATGATTTCCCCCTCTATATTTCGGAGACGATAACCACCTGATTTGATGGCTTCCTTGACAACATATGGACCCTCCTAATTAGGATTGAGCTTTCCCACTAATGCCGACCTCCCGGTCGCATCTACCTTTTTCAAGACTAGATCTCCCATTACAAATTGTTTGATGCGTACATGTTTGACGAAATACCTGTCCATTTGATGCTTGTCCTCCTCCTACCTGATGACGGCTAGGTCGCGAAGTTCTTCCATCAGGTCCAGTGACAGCCGCATCTCGCCTTCGTTATCGATTGTCCAGTCTTTGTCTCCTTATCCTGCGATGACCACCCTTGATGACCTGACCTCGAACTCCACGGGAAGCATGGCTTTGCAGCCATGTGAAAGCTTAAATGAAGTTTCCCCCGTAGAGGTGTTGGGCGTGGTTCTCAGGGCCCAAAGGACTGACGGAAGCTGCTCCACCCAGCTTCCGTTCAAGTTCTCAACCTTCTTCTTCAACAGGTTCACGATGATCTTATTTGCCGCCTCCACCCGCCTGTTACTCCTGTGGTGATGGACCGATGTGAACCTAAGATCGATCCTGAGCTGTCCACAGAAACTAATGAACATGAACTCATCACTGGCGAATTGCGGCCTATTGTCAGTGACTATAGCTTGAGGCAGCCCGTGCCGGCAGATGATCTCTCCCCATACAAAATTACGGATCACCTGAGAGGTCACCTTGGCTAGGGCCTTGACTTAGAACCACTTTGAAAAGTAGTCTATCATGACAAGAAGGAATCTCCTTTGTCCACTGGCCTGAGGAAAAGGCCCCACCATGTCCACTCCCCAAATTGCAAAGGGCCATGGTGTCATGATACTTCTGAGTCTTTGGGAGGGCAGGAGCTGGCGTGGCGTGAACAACTGACATTCATGCAATTTCTTCACAAACTCTTCCGCATCTTTGTTCAAGGTTGGTCAGAAGTATCCTTACCGAATTATCCTGCATTCTAAAGTTTTGCTCCCTGAGTGGCTTCCACACTCTCCTGAGTGGACTTCTTCCAAGATCTTCAGAACCTCTTCCTCAGATACACACCTAGATAATAGTCCTGAGAGAGTCTTCCGAAATATCTCCCCTTCATGCAGCAGATAGTACGCCGACTTGCGTCTGAAGCGCTTCTTGTGTGTGGCCTCCCCTGGGAACTCGTTGGTGGTCAAGAATGTGATAAACAGGTCCTTCCATGAGGGGTGCTGATCTATCTCCATTAGCTCTTCCACTTTTATGGATGGTCGGAACAAGTCGGTCACGGTCCCTCCTGCCCTTGGATAGAGTTTGGCTAGCCAGTCTGCCGCAACACTCTCTTCACGCGGTACATGCCAGATGGATGTCCGGAATCCCCCAATAAGGCCCCTTACCCTAAGCAACTATCATTATAGGGTTGGCTCCCTTGCCTCGAATTCTCCTTTGACCTGCGATGCCACCACCATTGAATCCGTTAAAACCTCCACATCCTGCACTCCTAACTCCTTAGCGAGTCGCATCCCTGGAATGGCTGCCTCATACTTTGTTTGGTTGTTTGTGATAGGAAAGTGTATCACTATGGCCTGCTCGATCTTTGTCCATTGGGGGCTTTCCAAAACCACCCCCGCTCCCAAAGAATGTCTTCCTGAAGCCCCATCCACCAGTAGATTCCAAGCAACTAGATGGTTTGGCCCTTCTTTCTCCGACTCCACTATACAATCTGCCAAGAAGTCTGTGACTGGTTTAGCTTTAACCGACAGATGCAGGACAAAGGATATGTCAAAATCGCTCAACTATACCGACCATTTTTCCAACATTCCCAAAAGTTCCACCCCTTCGAAGATGTCACGTAGCGGATGATCGGTCACCACCCGGACCGAGTGTGCTTGAAAGTAAGGCCGGGGTTTTCGAGCCGAGAGGACCAAGACGAAAGGCTAGCTTCTCCAGGATTGGGTACCTGAGCTCAACCTTCTTTAAGACCTGAATCACATAGTAGATTGGCAGTTGTTTCTTACCCTCCTCTTTGACCAACACAGAGCTTACAACCTCTTCCCCTACTCCGAGGTACAGGATCAAATCTTCACCTTCTTTGGGCCCCTGAAGCAGAGGAGCCTTGGCGAGTTTACCCATCAGAGACTGGAAGGCTCCTCGCATTCCTTAGTCCATTCGAACTTTCGATTTCCTCGTAATACCCCGAAGAAAGGTGAGCACTTTCCCCCGCCCGGGAAAGGAACCTGCTCAGCTCCGCAAGCTTCCCAGTCAGGCGCTAAACCTCCTTGTCATTCCTTGGCGATTCCAGCGCCACTATTGTTTCCACCATATTCGGGTTGGGCTCCACCACGGCTGGAGTCAGGAGATGCCCTAGGAACTTCCCTCGGTGTTCTTTAAAAACACACTTCTGGGGATTCAGCCTCATTTTAAATGTTCGCAAGGTGGAGAAAGTTTCCTCCAGGTCTCGAAGGTGAGAGCTCACATCCTTGCTCTTCACTAGTAGGTCATCCACATATACTTCTAGGTTTCTCCCCCACTGCTCCTGGAAGACCATATCCATCATCCTCTGATAGGTTGCTCATGCACTCCTCACTCCAAAAGGCATCATATTATAACTATATCATCCACCGCTCGTGATGAAGGACATATCCTTTACATCCGGAGGGTGCATCCTGATCTGATGATAACCTGAAAAAGCATCCAAAGAACTCATTACAGGGAAACTGACGGCTGAGTCAACCAGCGCGTTGATTCGAGACAAATGATAACAATCCTTGGGACATGCTTTATTCAACAAAGAAAAATTAACACACATCTTCCATTTCCCTCCCCATTTTCACCATTACAACATTAGAGACCCAGCCCAAAAACTGGATCTTTGACACAAAACCGGTCTTGAGAAGCTTTTCCACTTCTTCCTTGATAGGCCCTTCGAGCTTGTCGGCCACTGTTGGATCCCTAGTAAGATTTGGGCTAGGTTCACTAAATTAGGATCATATAACCCACAATGTATAGCTAGGGTCATAGTTGTGTCCTAGAGTCTAGGCCAAGTACTTAGAGTCAACAACACATGGACCAGCTATCAACAAGACTGCCAGAGACTCAAGACTTAGAAGAATTCAAAGACTGTAAAATGAGTTCGACGTTCGTCAAACTTAGGTCGACGATTGTCGTGCTCAGCTTGACGATCTCAGAGAAAATTCTCTGAGCTGAGCTCGACGAACTTGGTGCTCAGGTCGACGAACTTTGGACACTACACTTCAACACTTCAGAAAGGTTGTGTCGACACACAGAGGAATTATGTCGACACACAGAATAACTGTCGACACCAACTGTGTCGACATTAGAAGCAAGGATATGTTGACTCACAGAAGACTTGTGTCGACACACAAAATATCTGTCGACACCAACATCAACTGTGTCGACATACAGGATTTATGTCGACACACTCCAGATTTCTGTCAACACAACAGCTATGTTGAGACAAGAAGTAATTGTGTCGACACCCAAGATTTGTGTCGACACATTCCCCGGAAGTTCTGTCAAAAAGTTATCAGCTTGACGAACTTCATTCTCAGCTCGACGAACTTCATTCTCTGGTCGACGAATTCTGGACCCTTTACTTCAACTGTTGAAGCCAGTAGTTGCTCATATTTTTCTAAGTCCAGAACCTTCTCCAGTCGACGAATTCCAGATTATTAGCTCGACGAACTTCAGACACAAAAAATGCAAAGTTTCTGAAGCATACAGTTCTGTTATCAGATCGACGATCTTGGAACTCAGCTCGACGAACAGAAGTTATTTGATCGACGAACACATCAACCTAGCTCGACGAACTGTAGACTCAGCTCGACGATTTCTGTCATCTGTTCGACGATTCAAGACTTAGTATTTCTTTCCTCTGTCCTCATTCTATGACAATAATTTCTGAATGATTAATGATAAAATATTCTCTGAATATTACCGTTGGACGGTGCATTGATCACGTCTTTCATCAGAATTATTGCTTTCCATTTTTCCAAGGGACAGTTGGGAAAATAAATCAATGCAGTTTATTCTCTAGGTCGTCAGCATTGATTGCAGTAGAGGAATTCAAATTTCCAAAACATATTCCTTCAGAACATATAAAAGAGATTTTTCTCTTTTCCTGGAGAGATACACAAGAGTACAGAAGAACACAACATACACAGAAACACACAGACACATAGAGAATCACAGTCAGTCTGTCTTCAAGAGTTTCTCTGCTCCATCATTCTTTCACAGCTTTCTGATACAGAAAAGAAGCCCTAGGCCAGAGACAGATCAACTATTGAAGAAGAAGAACAATCAATCTAAATCAAGAGTCTTCTTTCTTCATCACTCCATGAAACTTCAAAGGACAACAACTACTCCATCTATCAAGAAGTTCCCGCAGATTTCTCTGATAAAGGTTTAAAGACTGAAGGCCTATCACCCTGCAGCAAAGCTCCAGATTTCCCAGAACTATTCTACATCTCAGGGGGAGCTACTTGCTAATATCATATCCACTTGTCTTCTCTCTGATTGTTGACAGAGAAGACACCATCACCTCTCACCCCTCTCTGTATAAAGGGCTGTCATATCCCTTCAAAAGTGATTCTTGGTTACAAGTCATCTGACCAAAAGACTTAAGATTTGGTTTTTGAGCACCTGATCAAAAGCTCATTGGTGTCAGGCACCTGATAAAAAACCTGAGTGGATTCCTACCAGGGTGGTAGAAGAGTGGATGTACACAGGTTGGGGAACCACTATAAATTTCTTGTGTCGTCTGGTTGCCCTTTCTTTTGTTTTTTGTTGTGGTTGTGATTGTTAGTTAGTTGTTGCTGTGTTTTATCTTTTAATCTATTTCTTACAGTACTATGACTTGTCTACAATAGCTAGAAAATTTTATAAGCTTTAAATACTCTATTCACCCCCCTTTAAAGTATTCACCCACCCCCTCTCTATCTGTCTATCACTGTCACTATATAAATCTTTCTGTAAAATCTTTTATATCTGATTCAAAACATTTGGATTCATAGTCTGCACTGGCTAAATCATTCCCGAGAATGGTAATTACTTTGGGAATGATTTAGTATTAAATCATGATTTATTCCATATTTAATGCAGCCTCCAAACGGCTATATTCATAAGAATATATGGCATTAAATCTGCTAGCTGTAATCTTCCTTTAATTAAGCTTTAATTAATTCTGCCAGCTGTAAATATTTCCGTCTGAATATTGACTGTAATTAATTCTGCCAACTGTACAGAATTCGTCGAGCTCAGTTTTTACTTCGTCGAGCTGAGTCAGCAGTTCTGCTTAAGCCTCTATTGTCGACACAACTTCTGTGTTGCTTGGTCTTCTTGCTTTATTTTTGTGCTGTGATTTGCTTTACTTAGTATATAACTCTAATTAGTTAAGTTAAGATCTATCCCCATAACTTTCAGCCACGCTCCTCTTCTTCTGGCGGACAGGGCAAACCTTTCTGTGGCAAGCCATGTCTGCATCGATGCTGGGCATATCCGCCGCGCTCCAAGCGAAGACGTCCATGTACTCCTGGATGCATGCCAACATCCTCTCTTGATCATTCTCGTCCAAACCTTCGCTGACCCTTACCTTCTTTAATTTCCTAGCTTGGGTAAGAACCTCCATCTCCACCACTTCTTCTACCGGCTCCAGCCGGGACTGTTCCTCCCAATCTTCAGCTGTTCTCTCTCCTTGGGATATGGCTTCCTCTTCTACTGCTTCTTCCACCACCATCATCTCCTCTCCTCCAGGTTCTCCCTCCACGCTTCCCTCTTGAGCGAGGAACTGCTTCTCCTGCAACTCCGTCGTCTCTTCCAACACCTTCTCCATCTCTTCGGCCTCTCCCATCTAGGAGATGGTGTTGACTGCGGTGACGTAGCACTGTCTAGCCACCTTAGGATCCCCTCGGACCTGGACCTGCACCCCACATTGTTGAACTTGAGAAACTGATGGAAGGATGAGGGAACGCAACTGAAAGCACAGATGAGATGCCAGATGAAGATGACATTGTAGCTACTGGGGGCGGGCGTCCACGATCACAAACCGACAATTGCGGGATTGACCCCCCAGAGTCACATTGAGCCCTACTCTGCCTTCCACTTCCTTCCTCTCTCCCGAGAACCCGAAGAGCGGTCCAGCCGAGGGTAGAACCCTCTTTGCCTCCACCTTCATACCGTCAAACGCCTTCTTGAAGAAGGTGTTGACCGAACTCCCATTGTCTACCAAGATCCGGGAGATGGTGAAGTTCTCGACCGATGCCTGGACCACTAGCGCGTCTTAGAACGGATCATCATGATCCGACATGTCACTTGAAGTGAAGGTAATCCTCTCCACGTGATGTGGGGTCTGGGACGTCGAAGAGACACTCAGTCGGAACATGGTTTGTAGGCTCCCCCTACGGGCGGCCTTGATTCCCCCCCCCATAGATTACTCTAATCCTTCTGGAGTCTCCTATATTGGCCCATTATTCACATCTTTCCTCATCGACCCCCGCGATCGCTTCCTCAATCCTCATTGTCGGCGGCTGTTATCCCTGTTCGCTTGTCCTTCTCAGCTCCAGAAACTCCGGGAAAGTGGCTGTCGCATGACCTTCCATTTGATGGAAGTCACAGTACGAAAGATCCACCTCCACTCCTCTCTGTCCCCCTCGACCATTCCTCCTCCTCTCAACCCTTCCCTGGGCTATTGTCATGGCTTGATGTTGTGGGGGGAGAGGTGGCCTTGGAACCTACCTCCATCCTGGAGGGTTGAACCCCCTGCCCCCCATGGTAGTTCTCTACTCCTCGGAACCTTCTTCACTGACCCTGAACTGGTGCCTCATGCTGCCTCCAAGCCAGACTCCCTGCTCCTTTTCGTCACTTCCTCTCAACCTTGCCAGCATCCTAGCAAAATTAGGGTTTCATGCCACACCCTCAAACTCATGTGCCACACGCTCCATTACCTCCTCGAAAGACAATGGCGGCCTCCGCTTTAGTACCACCCTAAATAAACCTTCTTGAAGCCCCAAAGTAAAATCCATCATCAGGGTAAACCCTGACACTTCTTCCACTACGAGGACTTCATCCTAGAACCTATCCATATAACTTGCTAGGGTCTTTTCCGGTCCCTACTTAATTGCGAAGAGGAACTCCACACTCTTCTTCCTCTTCTTCGAAGTTGAGAACCTCAACAGGAAAGCTCGACACAAATCTACGTGGCAGTAGATTGAGCTGGTGGGAAACTGGTGGAACCAGTCCCTTGCCTTGTCCTTAAAAGAGATGGAGAAAAGTCGGCGCTTGAAGGTGTCAGTCATTTGTTTGATGGAGACCGGACCCTCAAATCACTCGACGTGCTGAACTGGATCATCTCTGCTGGTATAGTAGGACATCTCCAGCTCCCTGAACACCTCCGGAACCAGGGCTGACACGACCAACTTGCTAAAGGAGCTTCCCCCTGCGGCGCGAGTGGTGGGCTCTCATAAGACCATCTCGATGGCCTGGCCTTCACTTGGCGAGTCGGGGAAGATCTCTTGCCTGGCGGGATCCTGCTCGCCACCCTCGCCCTTTTTCTCCTTCCCAGTCCGCTTGACCGGGGCGTTCTCGCCTAAAACTGGTTGTGCGACCATCGGGACAGCTGATATCGAGCATTCACTGCGAGTGGCGCTGAGCCAATGGTGCAAGGTATCCATAACCTCTTTCATGAAATCTTCAAACAACCCACTGTAGCTAAAGCCGGTGGGGGTGGCGAATGCTCCCGACTAGACCCTTGTCCTTCACCTCTAGTCATGGAACTAGTCGCGTATCTTCTGTGCTGAACACTCTCCACGCTCACCACACCAAAGTGTTGAAACAAGAAATCGGTCTCTGTGGAGTTCGGGATCCCAAAAAGGGCGTGGCCTCACACTTACTTCTCTCGAGCTAGCAAACTAGACCAAAAAATTAGAAACCCGGGAACAAAACCAAGATCTCAGCGGGGAGGTCCCACCATACACCGGGAAGATCTAAGAGCACTTTCTCTCCCAAACCAATACTGAGCTTGGGCACCTGGAGAATACTCTAGGCTTGCCAAGAGAAGCCTGAGAAATAAGAGAAAGAGAATCCGTCCTCCAAAGGTGCCCCCTCGGGTCTATTTATAGTTTTCTGCCAACAACGTAACTCCGCTGTCACATTTCTCAATACGCAACCTAATTGGGTCCGCCAACAACGTAACTTGGCTATCGAAAATGGTTATTTGCAGGCCTCTATGGGCATCCAGGTAATTTCACCCATGGGCCCCACTGGGCGAGTGGTTTGTAGAAACACCACTTGCCCGAAGGAGCGAATGCTGGGGGAGCCAGGTATTCACCTTCCAGCCTTACCAATGGGCGAGTACGAGTTCTAAACTCCACCCCCTAAGGCGGCGAAGACCCCTCTTCCCGGGCATTAAAGCGTGACCCTTGGGCGAATGCGTGATGAAAACAACACTTGCCCGAGGGTTTGACTGCCCCTCCTAACTTGGGCGAGAGCTCATTGATGCGTTGGGTGAGTGCGGGCCAGCCTACCCCACTCTCCTCTCCGACTAACTTGAACCCGAAAATCTTCCTTCCTTGCTTTGATCTTGCCGGAGGGTCCCACTTAGCGAATACAGGGTTGTACAGTCTGCCTCCCCTAAAATTTGTTGCCTAATCATATCAAAAGATTTTGGAAGGCGGAGATGATAACACACAACCATTAGTTCCTGGAAGTGTTCGTGTTGTTCAACAAGATAAGCAGAAAAAGGGCGATGCTAAAGTAGTTCTACGCTAAGGGCTTCCGCCTCCTAGTAGGCAGCATCAAAAGTCAAAGTGGGACAGGCAAAACGATTGGCATATAATGTGTATATGCGTGAAGTGTGAGCCCCTTTGGAGTATATAGCAGCAAGATGAGTCCATACAACTTTAACCGTCTTATCATGGCGAATTACAGGTAGGCACTCATCAGAGAGACTGTTAGCAAGCCAAGTTCTATCCAGAGCATCACTGACATCCTAATCATCAAAGAGAGTAAACCCTAGTGTAGGAGGGTCATATGTAAGATGGTGACATTTGCGCTGAGACAACAAAAATATAAAAGAAACACTCCAACCCAGATAGTTTGGGCCAGTAAGCTTGAAAGCAGTTCCAAGATTGCTAGAAGGAATGAAAATGGAGGAAGCGGTTTGAATAGGAGGCGTGGACATAGTTGAAGAAGAAAGAGTTGGATTCTCTATCGAGAAAACAGACAGAAAGGCAATCTGCACGGACTGAAAATGGCAGTCTGCGGAAGAGCACAACGGGCAGTTAAAAAACCAGAGTCCGCAAAAAAAGCTTAGTGGGCGGTTATAAAATCAGAGTCTGCAAGGATCGAGTTATCCTCTGATACCGCGTGAAAACTGAACTTTTATTGCTCCAAAAACTTAACATTACATGGGTATGACCCCCTATTTATAGGGTAGAAGCGATAAAGCGAGAATACAATAAATGATGTGAGACTAAATTACAACAGTCGACTCGCCGAACAAATATTTACATACCACAACGAGTTGTGCCGATAAACAAGCTACCCGCCCCAATGACAACAAATATTAGTGAAGTATCCGCTGGTCTCTAATCCAGACTGCAGCTTACCATCAGGAGTAATAGAAGCGGTTAGACAATTCTATTCGCCAGACCGCAACAGCTTCAGCCTCCTGACCGCCAGACCGCAACAGTGGTTAGACCACCAAGCTTCCCTTGCTCTATCAAAGATGTGGTCCCACAGGTTCTTAAGACAAACAGACTGCTAGACCAATCCTCCAGAGTAGTCTGCCAAACCGCTAGGGGTAGACCGCCAAACCACCAGACTGCTAGAACTAGACAACCAAGGCAGTATGTCAAACCATGAGAACCAGACCGCCAGGAGACTGCCAAACCGTCAGACCGCCGGAACCAGATCGCCAAGGCAGTTTGCAAAACCACCAGAACTAGATTGCCGGGATTCTGTCAATTTGCCAACACCAGACCACTAGGGAAGACCGCCAGACCGCCCAGACCAGATTGCCAAGCCAGACCGCCAGTTCTAACACCTCCCTTAAAGGCCACCTCTCACACATCCTCTATCTGAGGCTCCACCTCCTTGGTCCAGACTTCCTCGCAGACCTCCTTGGAGAGTATGTAACAATCTCACATAAATTTAATAAAGTTCTTATATTTAATAACTCCAGTAGCCTTCAACTCAGCGGCCTGCTCCTGTGAATAATGGCGCTCAACCTTGGCCTTTGAAGACCCCAGCTCAGTCTCTAGATGAGCCACATCCTCCTACGCTGTCTCCAACATCTGCACCGTCTTTTCTACAAGGGTCTTCTCCATCTGAAGCTCCGCCCGCGACTGCTCCAGCTCGGACTCGAACTGCCGAAAATGAGACAAATCGCGGTCATGTCATCTCCTCGACTTAGACAGTGAACTCTTCACTCACTGGAGCTTCTCAAGAAGTGCAACATATCCGTCCTTCAGGCTCACATAGTGATCATTCCACATGAGCGCAATATTGGTATGAGCTTCCATCTTCAACAAAAAAGAGAGAAGTCAGATTCAGCATGACAGACAAACAAAAGCAAAAAATGTTGTACTTACCACATTGTTCATTGCCTTAAGAGGGGCCCCATCAAGAGGGGCCTGGGTACAGGGAGCCCCATCAAGAGGGGCCTGGGTACAGGGAGACCGGAACCTCAAGGTTGGGATTAACAGGCACATCATTAACTCTGGAGCTGCTAGGAGCCGCCTCATTAGAGTGCTATATCAACTGAGAGGAAGGTCGATACTCGGGTTCCAAACCGCAACCCTTGAATACCAGCCTCCTCTTCCGATCACGATCCAGTGGCATCGCGATAGAGCGCTCGAGGTTAGTAAAAAGCCCGTACATCAACATGTGCTTCTCCTCTACAAACAGATAGATGTCAAATTAGAGGTTCGTCAATGCACGAGGTTAAATAAACCCCAACATCAGCGTAAACTCCCGCACATGTCCCTTCACGCGGCGACGATGTTTGGGAAACAACTTCCAAAGCTCCGGCAGACCCCAAAAGTTCTTGACATAACCAAACAAAGTGTTCTTGTGGAAATGATACACATGGTTCTCGAACTTGAGCCATTGTTTGTTGTTGTTTACCTATATACGCTCACCTCCGTCAGTGCGCATCTCGCACCATTCCTTAAAAGGGTCTAATGAGAACCTCGATCCATGCTCCTTAAAGAAGGAAATCAGCCCCATAGTGCGCATCATCCCAGCAGGAGTAAAGTGGGACACCGACACGCCACAACGCTTCAAGATATCAACCACCTACTCACACTGTGGCATATATGTGAAACACAAACTTCAACAACGACTAGCACAAGGTCATCCTGCCCGTCTGAGGATTCTGCACTGGCACCTCGATGCACGAGATTTTTATGTCCAACCCGCCAAGTATTCCATACCGCTTTTTTTAGACGTCAATTTGCTCAGCGGTGAGCGAATTACGCAGCCGCATTGGTCGGCCATGCGCGCAACAGCTCGGTGCCTGAAACAAAAATACACGTCAAAACTTGTAAAAACAAAATGCCCAAAATGTCGTCAAGTCTACACATGCAGGAGTCCCTAGAAGCATAAGGCGCCAAGCCACGACCCGCACAAAACAAAAGCGCAAACTGTAAGTGCAAGCCACATGAGCATGCATGCAACACCACCGAGCGTTCGCGCCCCGTGCGCGTGGCTGAATCTTGACTTTGAGGACTTTGGGAGGCAAATGATGAGTCATCCCTCAATTTATAAGAATTCCGGGCTGCAAGTAGTCAAAAATTCCCTTATTCCCCGCCACTTAAGTGGGGAGTTGTGGAAGAAACCGCCGCTTGCTCTATTCGCGCCCAATTGAAGCGCAAGCTGCCTAAACCGCTCTCAACCGCCACAACAACCGCCACGCCAACCACCCGCGGTCGGCCTCCGCTCCTTCAGACGCCTCCCCATGGACGTGCGCCCCAAGCGCGTGGCCACAAGGTAGAGCGATCGGTCGGCCCCTGCTCAGCCGCCCATCGCACGGGCAGCCTCCGCCCGACCGGCCTACGCGAGGTCGTCCCGCGCTCGGCCACCCGTACTGCGAGTACCCTCCATAAGGATGACCCCCGTTCGACTGCCTATCGTGTGGGCGACCTACGCCTGGCCGTCGTCTACGAGGCCGACCCCTGTTCGGCCGACCCCTGCTTGGCCGCATGTCGCACGGGCGGCCTCCGTCCGGCTGGCCTCATCAAGGCCAACCTGCGCTCGACTTCCCGTCGCATGGGCATCCTCGCCGACCTTCGCTCGGCCTCCCGTCCCACGGGCGGCCTCCGCCCGGTCAGCCTCCGTGAGGTCGGCCCCCGCTCGAACATCTGTCATACAGCCGACCCTCGCTCGGCCAATCTCGCGATCTCCTCCCGTCCGATGTATGGGTAACCACCTGCGTAACTACCAGTGTAACCACATATTATGCATGAGCGCAAATAGCTGAAACTATGTTGGTCTGCACATAGAAAAATATTATAAAAATACGAGTCATAAACTATACTAAGTTGGTTTGTAAATAGTATATAAGGTGGTTGTGGTCTGCGGATAACCGCGTAACCACCATAACCACCCCTGGGATAAATAGGACCCCAGTATCTCCTTCATTCTTTTCTTTTTCCTCCACACCTTTTCCCCATACGTGCCCGAGCTCTTCAGAGATCTCCTTCGCCTCCTTCAAAAATCTTTGAGCATCTTGAAGATCCTCTGAAGACCTCCATTCTCCCTCGTACAAAGAGTTCTTCAAACTCTGCAGTCCGCGCTCAACGCATCGTTCTCGACGTTTACAGCGAGCTCAACATTCAACACCCACCAGTCGACACAAGCATTCTCCTCTCCAGCCTCTGAGCCCAAGAAGAAGTCCACCAAGGCTCCAGAACACGTGTCCTTTGCCACAGACAAAGACAAGCACTTAGCTTCTTTAGTGGTTGCTTGTCACCCTCCAAACGCGCATCTTTCTCTCCCCTCAAGTTATAACAAGGAGCGACATATCGCCCTCGCATTCTCCAAAAGCTTAATACTCTAACATATAAAGCAGTTCGGTCGGCACAACTCCGACCGTGTGGTTTTTCACCCCTTTCCGGGGTTTTCCACATAAAAAAACCTTCCTACCATCCGTCTCAATTTCTGTGACTATTTTGTTTCTTCGTTCAACAACTTCATTCTATTCGGAAGTTCTGGGGGTAGAAATTTCCCTTCTGATTCCATCTTGGCGACTGAAAGACATAAAATCCTCTCCTATACATTCTCTTCCTCTGTATGTTCTCTTTTTTGATATTCTACACTTGACACATTTTCTACCTCAGTTTTAATTCCTTTAAATATACAGAATGCATTAGATTTATTTCTAATGGAGTACACCCATCCAATGTGAGTGTAGTCGTCATTGAGACTGGAAAAATAATGCATACCTAACAAAGAGGGTTTTGTTGATGGTCCCCATAAATCGGTATGAATCAACTTCAATGGTCACAAATCCCTCCAGGTTGGGCTGACTGGAAAAGATTGTAACTTCTATACACGCAACTTGATGTAACCTGATGTAATACGAGCTTACAATCAATAAAATCACCTAAAACAAAGAGTTGTTGTTGCGGGAAGTGTTTTCTTGCCGTCTGCGGCACCCCTTCCCTCGCTGCTCCTTTGGAACCTTAAGTAATTATCCACTCAATAGTTCAATGTGGACTTGGAGACATTTTTGGCACCGACAAGTATTTCTCAAGTAATTTCTTCCACCAACTATATATATTGTATGTGTGTTTCTCCACAAAATGTTTCTCAAGTAATTTCATTAGTGCATTGTAAGTTGTCCTAATAATTGATGTTTCATTGTACTCCTTCACCGCAGATAGTATTTTGTGTGGCTTGATTCCTGAATTCGACATATGTTCTACCAATTCTTCCTTTTTCCTTATCTAATCTTCATGAAAGCATGCACTTTCAGATTGACTATCTCATGATTATGTTTCCAACTTATTATGTCAATCCACAATTTCTTAATAATTAATCCCTTTTAAGTGATAGTGGATAGCCACAACGCTTTGACGATGATCTAGACATTCCTTTATTCACCCAACCTTTCTTGGTAATGACCCTACTCCCCCACCCCCACCCCTATCCCACCCCCTGCCCATCACAACCAAGAAATACACTGGGTTTGGGTTCGGGTTGCTTGTTCAGCTTATCAGAAGATTTTATGGTTATTATGTAACCCAAGCTTCTCCCAACAGCATGAGCCCATTCGATTAGTTCTTCTCTAGAATCGAACATTATGTCCTTCTCAAGACAACCACTTCTATTATTTTGGGGCTTCTTCTATCTTCACAAATAAGATCCAACATTTTATATAAAGTTGGAAATGAATCGGGTTGATAATTGCACCAAGTGATTATCCCGAGGAAAGAATTTATTTTCATCGAGGGGAATGAGTCTTAATCATATAAAATTTACAATCAATGGTGAACACTCAACCCGTGTGATTAGAAACCTCATGAATTAAGTCAAATGTGGTAGAAACAAAACAATTATTGTAGTGTAGTAGAGAGCACTAATTTAAAAGGTTTAAGTCAACATTTGATGTTCCTATGATGTAATGATCCACATAACAAAAATCTTGAACTTATAGTTCTTAATGATTGCCAAAGACATTTTTTCTTTGCGAGACATTAGTTACGAGATATGTTTTGAGGTGTCACCTTTTCGACATTTTTAATTTTATTATTGTTCGCGGAAACTCTATTAGAAGAAACATAACTTGCACAATGAATGCATTTATATAGATTTTGTATGGGGGTTCCTCCATCCAAATTCCACCTGCTCATTGTAAATTGTCCAAATAATCATGCTAATTTCACTAAATTATTTCTTCGTCAAGGATAGTATTTTGCTTGACTTAACTCCTGAACTATACACCTATTCTACCAATTTTTCTTCTTCGTCATCTAATCTTTCTATGTAAGCATGTGCTTCTGGATGGACTCACATTATTATGTTTCCCGCATATTATGTCATTTTTTTATTTTTAATAACTAATTCTCTTCGTTCTTTCAGTGGGAATGGACAACGAATATGCTTTGACGATAATCGGCATATTCATTTATTCATCCAATCTTTCTAGTGCTGGTTTTCTCAGTAATGACCCCCTATCACAACTAACAAATACACGGGTTTGGGTCGCTCGTTCTGTTTATCAGAAGATTTTATGGTTACTATATAACTCAAACTCCTACCAACAACATGAGTTCATTGGACCAATTTTTCTCTAGAGTTGAACATTATGTCCCTCTCAAAGTGAATTCTTCATTTTCATTCTTGTCATGTTTGTGAAAACTCCAACATTTTATAATTCTCTATTGAAAACTCCTTCATATGACAGCAATCTACCTATAAACACAATTAACAACAAAACTATAAATAAACACAATTTAAATGAGACATGCTTCAAGTCTCTTGAATTGCTGAAATCGTAGTATGAAATTTTAATATATAATATATATTTATAGTTTTTTTTGGAACTTCAAGGTTGGGGATAGCTTGAGGCTTTATTTGGTTCAGCGATGGCAGGAGCTCCCGACGGGTCAAAAAACCGGGCTTTGGAATCAAAGGGGGAGAGGAGTTGCTTGAAACGGCGGCTTTTCCCGGTGGTTCCTCCTTCCTGCAAGCGCAAATAGAGCAAACGGCGACATGTCATTTGATTACCCGCCGTCCGACAGAATTTGCTCCAAACGGCGCCCGAAAACGCCGAACCAAATGTAGCCTGAATCAGACTGCGATCATTCGCCTAAATATATTTTTGAGGTGTACAAACAGTCATGAGTTATAAATAACCATATATGGTGTACCCTCATTAACTTTAGTAAAACTAATATAGCCGGAATCACTTATGCACTTAAACAAATGTTGAATTGGAGTCTCACCCTCTAGTTGACTCCTATATAGCTTTGCCTTCTCATTATAGATTGTTCTAAGGGAGGTGGAATTCTCTGGATTTCTATTCTTTAAGGCCGTTAAAATTTTAAGTGGCTTACAACCCGCATTGAACATCTCCTCCACTAACTTCTGTTCATTTTCATCTAGTCTGCCGGCATACGGATGTGCATCAAGATGAACGAACTCGTGATTATGCATACCATTTTTTACTACAACCTTCCATTCATTATCGGCATTTCGTTGCCCTTTCAATGCAAACTTACACCCACAACGTTTCAAACTAGATTTTCTTATGTTTCTCTTAATGTAGCCCTTGCTATTTGAAGTGTCAAGAGGTAACCCAGCTCTATCACAACTCAGTGTTACCCTTGGTGATGCTCTAGAGATAATAACATCTGCCCTCAGAATAATGATAACGAACCCCAAATTTTTTGCTATTTTCCTAGCCCATTCAATCAACTTTTCTTTACTTTCAAACCTCGAATCAGTGCAGAAGTGACTTCCAACATCTAACAATGTATCCTTAGAGTACTCTTCATTACACAACAATAACATTTTTTTTGAAGTCATTCCTAGCAAATAATAGACGAATAATCACATAATTGGGCTTGAACAATATATATTACAACATTACAACCACACAAATAATATAAATAAGAGGGTAGCCATAATACCTCCAAACTGAGGCCTTGTATGAAAATGAGCTTTAACTTCTGCTGTGCAAACAGAACAACCAAAACCTGATTTGGAAGAAGAAGAATAAGAAGAAGAAAGGAGCAGCAGAGAAGAAGAAGAAGAGAAGAAGAAGAGAAGAAGAAGAAGAGAAGAAAGGGGGCAGCACGGGGGCGGCAGAAGAAGAAGAGGAAAAAGGGGCAGCAAGGGGGCGACAGAGGAAAAAGGGGGCAGCAAGAGGAAAAAGGGGGCAGCGACTCGCGGGCCAGAGGATCGGTTCAAGCACTAGAGGGAGCCAGTCCACCCAGGAATGGATCGATGGCCACTACCAGTGGCGAGGAGATGGCACCGAGGGTTTCTAGAGGAGACGCGGAGCTTGCGCTTGGCATCGGAGACAAAATGATGAGAAGCGACTGGAGAAGAAGAAGAAGAAGAAGAAAAAGAAGAAGAAACCTGGCGGGAACAGCGGGAGCAAGAAGGGGGTACAAATATTAGATTTAGGGTTGTAAAAAAAAGAGTTTTAATTTTTAAAACGGGGCATCAATAGCCATATATGGTGTATCAATATCACCACCCTTAAAAAAATGCATGTGATTTTCAATCAACATTCTAAACCCTAACATTTAAAAAAATATACAATTTCTATAATAATCACCACTGCCATCAAAATGATAATAATAATAATATCCTTGGATACATAAAACAACAAAAACATAGGAAAGATGATACAATTTCTCTAAATAAACTCTGATTTCACCAATTGCTCGAATTCAGAATCAACTGAGCTAATAATAAGTTAATAACCATGAAATAGCAAAAAAATTGTGCTGCGCATAAAACCATACTATTCAACAAAAAAAGAACAAAAACTCAAACACGCAACACCGAGTCACCGACCACCGATTACGGAGCTCAAACACCGGCTGGCGATCCGCGCAAAGACTTGAGAAAATTCGATCAAAATCACCAAATCATTACGCCCTGCTGCATGGGCTGTGCTCCCTCATCAGCAGCCAGCTTGCTGGATTGAATGGTACTGATAACACCAGCAATATTACCCTGCACATCACAGTTTCATATTGACATCAAAATACTCAGACATGCAAAAAATAACCCATCAAAAAATCATCACATGGGAAGCAAATGTCTAGCCCAAATTTTATACTCAGAAAATTCTGGTCTAAATCATCTTTCAACCTCCCAAGACAATCCAGCAATTGTCTGAAAATCTAAGCATTTAAAAAGGCTTTCTGAAAAATCCATTAAATATCCCGTCTTTTGAGGTTCATGACCTAGCCAGCAATTGTCAGAAGGTAACTTTCTGAAAAGCCCATAATTTGGCTCTGTTCAGCGCGGCGGTGGCAGTCGTGAACATGGTAGTTATGAACCGTTGTTTGTGAACATGATAGTTATGAACCGTTGTTTGTGAACGCCCGACCTCACCCAAGGAATTTCATCCATTTTTATGTTCAAAACTAGTAATCTTTTCTTTGTGGCGGTCATAACCGTTGTTATGCTAAACATGCATTCTATGACAGTAGAGTTTTTCTCCAAACTCAACCGAGCAGAAAAGGCGTACTAAACTGAACAAAACGCATGCAAGTATCACAAGGGTTGAGGGTCTTTGTGCAAAGTCAATCAATTTTGATAATTTAATACTACGGACACAAAAAAGATGTTGCCTTTTTATACATACTACAAACCAAAAAAGTGAAATAATATCTACAGTCGAAGGGAACAAAATTACCCTCCAAACTGCCAGTTTGGATCGAAGTGCTTGCCACTGTGACAATCCAAATACTCTTTCAGCGCGTCGACTGCATAAGAAACGAGAATTATACCATTTCAGAAGGACTGGATACATATACACACAAGCAGCCTTTATCTTTCTAGGATCAATCAGTGGCTGACCTGACAATCACAAGTTGGTTCAGTTGATCTATCTTACAGTCCAGAACCTTGGACATGATAGCTTTAACAACCCAGTATTCTACCTCATCATCTTTGATCTGTCATAAAATTATTTAGCAAAGTATAAGAGCATAGAAGCTATAGGTAGCAGGGGTTTTACCCGAAGAGCTTCCTTCACTTGAGAATAAGGAATTTTGCCGGATTCATTACAACTCAGATCTATCAAGGACATCAATCTCATCTTTGTGATGCAATCCTCGTGGACCAGACCTGCACAAAACCGACACCAAAAAACAACCTTTATCGATGTCTCCAATATTTCACTCAGTAATTGTTTGATGCCGGAAACAATCGGGCATAGACAACACTTAAATGAGGGAAGAGTTTCAGTAAAATTGCACATTTGTGTGAGTCTATTTGCAAGCACTCATAATGGCAAAACAAGCTGTCCGCTGGTGCCTCGAATATTCTTACAGCTATACATCAAGTTCTTCAAAAACAATGCATTACAATGCTTTCCACAAGAAATTTCAAACTTAGTCCATATCCTCCATCTATACTAAATTATAAATAAATTTACAGGCATGTCAAAAAAATCTCAATCATTTGTCATGGTCATCAATTAGGGCAATCAAAATAATCTCAACCCATCGATTTTAATCTCTTTGATCTAAAGAAACGTGAAGGCTAGTATAAAAATAAAAAATTTGAATGCAGCGGCATTAATGCTCGACTGCCGCTCGAGTGACGGTTTCGATTGTCGACGCACAATGCGCACGAGGGAGCAGTCTGCCACTAGCAATTCATTTAAATGAAGCCATTTTAGAGGAAACAAACGACAAAAACTACCAAAGAATCCATTTGATTATGCACGCAAAGGTCCTGTAGTTGGCTCTAGTCTCTAATATATGAAGTACTAAAGTTCAAACCATCACATATGGATAGCTCTGAGAGAATAACTAACTTTATCTTAATTGATATGCCATTTCTTTAAGAACTTACAGACTCATTGTGTGAAAAAGGAAGCTTATCATACCGTAGCTTTTTAGAAAGTTCGAATTTGCAGCGTGGAAATCTATGTAACTATCCAGCCTCCTAGTGAGAAAGATCTCTAATAACTGATAAGCCAAAGCATATTTTTCATCATTCTCCAATTGAGCAATAGCAGGCATATCTGGCAAGTCACACTGCCGGTAAAATCACAAACACAAAATTTGTTAGTTATTACAAGACAAACATACATCCTTAAACCAAAATAACTCCAATGGATACTGAAGTGGAATAAGTTCATAGTTTCTCTAGTACATGAAACATGTCAGGGGACTTCACAAACTCTATTATAGTATGGACAGCTTCTTCTTTTTCCTCGTTTGTTGTGAGAGCCTCCTCGAGAGAAAATGTAGTTAAGTACTTGGACAGGAAGGTAAATGATTCTTTACTCGTACTGAAAATAAGGAAATTCACATAATCAAAGGTCAGCAGAATACGAACAAAAGTGGAACTATGATCAAATTTGACGTCAATACCTTTTATTATCCCTCAAAATGTTTGAGATGGTCAAAAAAAGATCTCTCTGCTCATCTTTTCCAATATTCCATTCTTGTAGAAATTGATCCATCATTTTAAATGAAGGTATGATGCTTTCTGTCACTTTTCCATTGACTGCCAAATTCAGTGCCTTTATGTAAACAAAGAACCTGCTGCGAGGATCCTCTAATAGATTGTACAAACTGAACAAACTGCATGAAGATTGAAGAATGTAGATGTCAGAATGAATTCTGGTATGAATATATCAAAGAAAAGTAACAGCACATTTGTCTTACATCTTCAAGCGTAAAGCGGGCTTGTCGTTTGGTTGTTGGATAATCTTAGTTGAAATCAGCTTCGTCATCTCCAATGCTTCCTCTGGACTATTAACTCTCGTTGCAAGGGTGCATATGATAGTAAAAATGCACTCGAAGTCTGATAACAGTGATACAGAAAATCTAAGGACAAATGGATATAGAATCATCTGCTTTAAGTAGAAAATAAAAACAAAAAGGAAGAAATCATCCTATATCAACATTTTACTTGTGATATAAATCAATATATTTAATTAATGTAAACTTTTTATTACAACACTCAAGCCTTTATCCCACTACAGTGGGGTCGGCTATATGGATCCTTGTCGCTATTGTTCCATATCTTTAGTCATAATCTCACTAATGCCTAAGTACATCACGTGACTCGTGTCTTTCCTTATAGTTTCAATCCAAGTCTGATGCAGGACGACGCGTAGGGTTTGCGCGTCTGTCGGCTTTTTATAGGAAACTCTAATGCATGTAATATTCGATGAAATGTGCGCGATGAAATTGAGCGAAATTTGCACGAACTTTAAAAATGAAGCAGCTCAATTATTTGTAAAACACAAATTTGCTATTTTGTTTAAAATGATTTGTCTTAATAAAATGGTTCAAATTTAAATCCGGGGAAGCAAGTTTGCAACTTTCGTTCCGTTCCCCTTGTCGCAGCAAAACGGAAATCGTGAACTCCAAATACGTTCCGTTTGGAGTTTTCGACGTAGTGTTTGCTGACAAAATTCGGGCGAAAACACAGCAGTGAGTCTATTATCCTTTGAGAAATTATAGAGGCGCACACAAGAAAAAAGATCGAAACAATTACCCACGGAAGAGATGTCTTCCGTATTTCGAAGTCGATGACGATCACGCGAGGAACTTCTCGTCACCATCGATCTCCGCTCCGAGGTCGGCCGCTATCGCATACGGGCACCAAGGAATTAAATCGCTCTCTCACACGAGTTGGTTCCACGGAATCACTCACAAAATAAGGAAGCCACAAACTAACATCCTAATTTCACTCGCTCTTCACACTCAAGGTGGAGCCACAAAATCTCAAAGCACCAAAACTAATCCAATCCCTTCACGGCCGCACGTAACAACAGTCAGCAATAATAAGAGATTTTCACTCTCAATTAACACCTACAGCAGCATTTAACTGCACTATTCATCATCCACATTCTACTCCTAAACAGGAAATCCAACGCCAGGATTCACAACCCAAAACACAGCAGGTATCACTCAACATTCATCAACATCACCAAAAAAAATCACCACCACCAACGGAACCAGGACTCAATGAGAAGCATTACAACTACATTCATCAACTACTCCTAATCTCACTTACAGGAAATTAACACAACAACAAACCTAATTCACGCGTACAGGAAGCAAACACAAATTCACCGCAATCTTCATCATTTTCAACATTCATCCCCCCTTCAAACAAAATACAAACTCGCCTTTATAAGGTTTTGACCTCCATCAGCAGGTAGAACAGCAACTTCATGGAGGAACGGCCAAAGTGGACGGTTGCAAAACTGTCGATGGCTGCGGGAGAAATCGACGCACTGGGCTCGTTCCACGTGCAGCCGAGAACAGGCGTAGGAGTCGTGGCCGTCGTGGAGGAGAGTCGTGCGCCAAATCTGCGGTCTTCGTCTCTTGGTGCAGCGTTAATGGCGGGATGCGGGCGGAGCCGAACCCTAATTTCACGGGAGATGAACAGCGCCTCTGCCGCTCAGGATCGGAAGAAGTGAATTGTGCAGGGCTGACTGGACTTCATTTGCTGAACCGGCTAGTCATCATATATATATAAATATATATTTAATATATATATATTTATATATATATGTGTATAGTACAATAGTCATATATATATATATATATATGAGTTTAGTTATATATATATATATATATATATATATATATATCTACCATATAAGGAAATATAAGAACAAGGATTTAAATGGACATAGGAAGCATCGGAACCGTAAGATTTCGCAACATAATTTGAACACCGTCTGATCAAACAAACACCCTCTCTCCACTTTTTGTAGGGCTCCTAAACCTACTAACTAAAGGAGCCCTAAAGCTATTAAAAATTAAAAAACAGACCCACCCGGTCTGACATATAACCCCACGGAGCAAGGGAACGGCCTTAAAAAGGCCACGGGGCATTGGCCCGGAGGCACAATAAACAGCCCGCCACTTCATAACATGCAAAGGGAACAACCCAACACAGCCACCGATGCATAACAGGCAAAGTGAACAACTCAATAAAGTCACCGATGCAAAGATATATATATTTGAATATTAATTTCTATCTCACAGTGTGGGACTAAGGCCGTACACCAAAAAATTATTTATTATTTTTAAAATAACCCAAACTAAGCGGGCGGCAGACCAAAAAATCATTTAAAAAAACCTAAACTAAGCGGGCTCTGTTTCCTTTTTTTATTTGTTTGTTTTTTTTTGTTTTTTTATAATTAAAAGCGTAAATTTCTAAATATAAAAAAAACTGCCACATCTAAGCCGGGGCCGCGGGTGGAGCCCACCGGGGCCACTGGCGGAGCCAGCCGGGAGCACGGGCGGGCTTAGTGCTGTGGCGCTTGGCCATCGGGCCGTAGGCCCGTGCCCGTCACTCGTATATATATATATATATATATATAGAGTAAAATAAAACTCCAACGGCTACGTGCGCAGGCGTGCAACACATGGCTACGCACACAGGCGTGCGACAACTAAAATTGACAACATAAAATTTGCAACAATAAAATGCAACAAAACATAAACTGAAAGTGCGACGTCGGGCATTTTTTTCGACCTGATCGGGGTTGGTCTCCACCAACTCTCTCCCTCTCGAAATCACTCATCTCTGGTGAGTGCTCCGAGTGGTAGTACGGGAGAAAATCAACATCGATGCCAACGAACCAAAGATCTCTGAAAACCAACATCAGTAGTGGTCACTGCACAATATGTGCTCGGAAACTGTAATAGAATAATCTTCTGGTGTCTCATGATCAACCTGAAACTGTCAGTGAAAATAGAAGGAACTATGATGGAAGTGTCAGTAGCGGAATGAACGTCGGTATGTCCTGAATGTGGCTCCTCACTCTCACTCACCAACCCAGAAGAATCAAACGGAAGAGAGGCAATGGAAATTCTAAAGACTCATGTGGATCATCGGGGAATAAAGTCATAAGAGCTACGTAAAAAATCATTCTTGCTCCCCAAACGGAAGACATCTCAAGTTTATACGCATTTTGCCCAATCCGCTTTACTACTCGAAAGGGTCCAGCTCTACAGTAGCTAGCTTATTTACGGTACCAGAAGGTAACCGTTCCGAATCTAGCTGAACCATAATCAAGTCATTCATTTTAAAACTAGTAACTCTTTTATGCCTTTTTTTAAAAATTTGAGTTGCATAAAAATCGAAGTACTATGCAATTTTTCTGCTCAAAATTTTTTATGCAAATCATGCAAATGCAATAAATGAACTACTAATATAACTAACGCCACAAACCGATGGTTTCAGATACCAAAATCAACTCCTGAAAGAGGCACATGATCAGGAGGCTCAGAGGGTGGGTCATAAAAGATTTCATCGCGGAGGCGATGAACACTCAAGTGCAAATCAGAAACATTAGTGATCAGATGTGTCAACATGGTGTGCGAACTGTCTCTGCAAGTGCAGGTGATAAGATATAACATCAACGAATCAGTGAGTGCACCCTCAAACTCGACTGTGTTACTAAAGATGGAAACATCCCAAATGTGCGGTGAACCCATAAGTTTTTCATCTGGGGGTTCACCGGGAGGGGTATAGTAAAATTCGTCGCAAATGCGACTCGTGCAAACGTAGGCTCCAACAACATATGGAGTGCTCTCAGATAAATGTGCACGAAGTGTAACAATCGTAATAAATGTGCTAAGGGAAAGTGAGGCATCAGGAGGCTTACCAGGTGGGACATATAAAAACTCATCGTGAAGACGATGATCAACAGGTGGTACATCTCATAACTCATCTAGAGGGTGAGTGACTAGATGGCTATGCTCAAGCCCTAATATATGGATGTCACACTCAAAATCATCATGTTGAAGCACCATCGACATTAAGTGAGACAATGGAGCAGGTATCCATGTCTTAAAATTCGCAAGAGTATTGTTCAGATAAAGCTCATCCACACAAGAACGAGGTGGCTCATCTGGAGGCTCAATAGGAGGGTCATCAAATGACTCATCAGTAGAGTGATGGTCCTCCGGTAGCAACTCATCAGACGGGGTCGTACTCCCGGAAAAGGTAGAAGTGACTACCTCGAAATCACTACTAATCTCTCGGTTCCCAAACGTAATGTCACTCAGTGCGCCATCAGGTGTGGTGATGTGACTTGATGCACCATCCGGTGTGGAGATGTGACTCGGTGCACCACCAGGTGAAGTGTGCAAGGAATCTACACTCAAAAGAGAGCTAGTAGATATAACATCATGGGAGGGTTCACTAAGTGGAGCAGACTCACATGGGGGTTGACTCCACACATCTTCTATTAGAACATCAGACATAGTAGGTGATGTCTCCCTGCTTTGGGCAGTGATATGCTCTTGTTGACCCTTAATGTCTATCATCATGTTTGTCTTCGGGACACTAGGAGGATCACTAGGTGTGATGTACTCTCGACGATAGTGACCTCTAAAGGACTCTTGAGGGTAGTTGTTACGATCGTCCATATCATAATCATGTCGTGCTCGTAGATGATCATGTGTCCTACGGACGTGTGGTGGTGGTCGCACATGTACAGACTCAAATTCCTCATATAGAGGTGACGTGTAGTATCGATAACGAGAGTGATACTGAACACTATCCTCATAATATGGTGTCGAAGAGCCACTAGGATCCAGTCGGGTACGCGGATAATAACGATGATAGTCATCGTATTGATCGTCTCTAGCATAATGCGAACGTGTTGGTGAGTCAACACGATCTCTAGAAGTGATATAAGGTGATCGAGTATAATCATCAAAGTGTCGTAACGATCTCCTGGAAAGATCTATATAGGAGTGAGTGTAAGTGCAATCGTAATCTTCAAATAAAGGATTTCTCCTTAGTGTAGATCTTTCCATGTACTGATGTGGAACATCGTAATGTGCACGGACCGAATGCTCATCTCGAATTTGAGGCGGCATTGACGCTCGAGAGGGCATTTCTAAACTATTCACCCTACCTCTAAGGCTTTCTAACCTTTCACGCATCGGGCAGGTACTCTCAGTTAATACCGTCATTTGGTGGGCGAAAGGTAAAAACCACTGGGGTGGTTCATTCCCTCCGTGTCCACGACTCGGTTGACCATGTTCAATTTGACGCATTCTATCACTACGTTGATGCATGCGAACAAACGTCAAATGCAATGTATGATTATGCTTAAAAAAACTCTTTTTCTGAAAAAAATATAAAATGATATGTAGATTCCTATTCTACGTAGGGCGGATCCCAAAAGCTTAGAAAAATTTCGGAACCTCACTCTGATACCAAATTGATGCAGGATGACGCGTTGGGTTTGCCCGTCTGTCGGCTATTTCTAGGAAACCCTAATGCATGTAATATTTGATGAAATGCGCGCGATGAAATTGAGCGAAATTTGCATGAACTTTAAAAATTATCTGTAAAGGACAAATTCGCTATTTTGTTTAAAATGATTTGTCTTAATAAAATGATTCAAATTTAAATCCGGGGAAGAAAGTTTGCAACTTTCGTTCCGTTCCCCTTGTCGCAGCCAAGCGGAAATCGTGAACTCCAAATACGTTTCCGTTTGAAGTTTTCGACGTAGCGTTTGCTGACAAAATTCGGGCGAAAACCCAAGAGTGAGTCTATTATCCTTTGAGAAATTATAGAGGCGCACACAATGGAAAAGATCAAAACAAATACCCACAGAAGAGACGTCTTCCGAATTTCGAAGTCGATGGCGATCATGCGAGAAACTTCTCGTCACCTTCGATCTACGCTCCGAAGTCGGCCGCTATCGCATACGGGCACCAAGAAATTAAATCGCTCCCTCACACGGGGTGATTCCACGGAATCACTCACAAAGTAAGGAAGCCACAAACTAACATCTTAATTTCACTCGCTCTTCACACTCAAGGTGGAGCCACGAAATCTCAAAGCACCTAAACTAATTCAATCCCTTCACGGCCGCACGTAACAACAGTCAGCAATAATAAGAGATTTTCACCCTCAATTAACACCTATAGCAACATTTAACTGCACTATTCATCATCCACATTATACTCCTAAACAGGAAATCCAACGCCAGGAATCACAACCCAAAACACAGCAGGTATCACTCAACATTCATCAACATCACCAAAAAAAATCACCACCAACAACGGAACCAGGACTCAATGAGAAGCATTACAACTACATTCATCAACTACTCCTAATCTCACTTACAGGAAATTAACACAACAGCAAACCTAATTCACGCCTACAGGAAGCAAACACAACAGCAAACCTAATTCATGCCTACAGGAAGCAAACACAAATTCACCGCAATCTTCATCATTTTCAACATCCATCCCCCTTAAAACAAAATATAAACTCGCCTTTATAAGGTTTTGACCTCCATCAACAGGTAGAACAGCGACTTCATGGAGGAACGACCGAAGTGGACGGTTGCAAAACTGTCGATGGCTGCGGGAGAAATCGGCGCGCTGGGCTCGTTCCACGTGCAGTCGAGTACAGGCGTAGGAGTCGTGGCTCGTCGTGGAGGAGAGGCGTGCGCGAAATTTGCAGGCTTCGTCTCTTGGTGCAGCGTTAATGGAGGGATGCGGGCGGAGCCGAACCCTAATTTCACGGGAGATGTACAACGCCTTTGCCGCTCAGGATCGGGAGAAGTGAACTGTGCAGGGCCGACTGGACTTCATTTGCTGAACCAGCTAGTCATCATATATATATATAAATATATATTTATATATATATATGTGTATATAGTTATATATATAGATGAGTTTAGTTATATATATATATATAATAAAGTAAAATAAAACTCCAACAGCTACGTGCGCAGGCGTGCAATACATGGCTATGCACACAGGCGTGCGACAACTCAAATTGACAACATAAAATTTGCAACAATAAAATGCAACAAAACATAAACTGAAAGAGCGACGTCGAGCATTTTTTTCGACCTGATCGGGGTTGGTCTCCACCAAAGTCTTTATGGGGCTATCCCTCCCCTGTTTAACATGCCTAATGACTAAACTCTCACAACACATAACAGGCGCCTCTAATGGTCTCCTTTGTACGTGTCCAAACCATCTTAGTCGGGCTTCTCGCATCTTCTCTGCAATTGGTGCGACTCCCGTCTTATCCCGGATACATTAATTCCTAATGTTATCCAGTCTCGTGTGTCCACGCATCCACCTAAGCATTCTCATCTCCACAACTCCCATTTTTTTGCTAATGGACACGATTCACTGCCCAACTCAGAATCATAGAGCATCGCTGGTCTAATTGCAGTACGATTCAACTTGTCTTTACGTTTTAATGGTACTTTACGATCACATAAGATCTCTGAAGCGCCTCTCCACTTCAATCAACCTGCTTGGATTCTATGTATGACATATTTATCAACACATTCATCTTTTTGAACTATCGATTCGAGATATTTAAAGCACTCACTGCGGGAAATATCTTGATCACCCAACTCAATAACGAAGTCATCCGTTCTTCTTGCACTGTTAAATTTAAGCTCCATATACTCCGTCTTTTTCATGCTCAACCTAAAACCCTTCTTTTCTATAGTGTCTCGCAAAAATTCAAGTTTCGCGTTTACACCCTCGTACGTCTCATCGACCAAACGATATCATCCGCAAACAATAAAAACCAATGTATTGCTTGTTGGAAATGTCTGGTGAGCTATAAAATAAGGGTAAAAAGATAAGGGCTTAAAGCTGGACTTTGATGTAAGTCAAAAGTGATAGGGAATTCATGTGTTAATTCTCCAGATGTCCTCACAATTGTCATTGAATTTGTATAGATATCTTTGATTATGTCAATGTATGACTTATTTACACATTTCTTTTCTAAGACTCTCTGTTGAGATTATTCCTTTCAACACTCTCCATAAGATCTCTCTTGGAACCCTATCATAAGTCTTCTCAAGATCGATTAACAGCATATGCAAATCTTGTTTCCTTTCTCGATTATGCCTATTTTTTTCTAGCAATCAAATAATTAAATTGGTTAATACCAATTCCTATGACTGAATTATATTTTCCGGTCAAACTACAGAATTGAAATTCACCACAATACCAAACCACGCGAGAGTTGGAATTGAGCATAATTGAATTTAATCTCAATTCCAATTCATCGTGAAAATTGCATTTGATTGAATTCAAATTCTCAAATTACAAATCCCGTCATCTGAACGGATCCCAAATGAATTCACTAAAAAAATGTTTCAAGAAAACACTACAAATGACAGCATTAGACAGTACAAACACAACAAAATTATTTAATCCCTCTTCGTATCTATCTCGATTGTATGAAGCGGGATGCAATGTTTATTGTAGATACATAAATCAAACAGACATTGAAAGCGATATGTTTATACCTTTCCATAACATGATTTCAAAGATTGCAAATTATGCTGCTGCATATCAAATCCACATGCTACAAACAAAACAGAACATTGCATGTATGTACCATTAACTTGCTCCAATTACTTATAATAAAAATTGTACCTTTCTCTGAGACTTTTGAAGTTATCAGCTCAGCTGAGGTGAGCATGAGAGACGCCAATTCCGCCCACCTACCCGACACCATGCATTCTTGGGCTTCAAAGCATAGACTTGTGACCTGAGGTTCTGCCACCTACAAAAATTTTAGTAAAAAAAAAGTATATTAAAAAGGTGAGAAAGAACAATGTATTGCCATATAACCCATGATGGGAACTCAAAATCAACTTGAATTCCCAAATCTTATATATTTATATCCTTCAAATCTTGATATTGTTGGGATTTAGTGCACTGAAATGCAAGATTGAAGAAGGCATACAAAAATATTTCGCTGGATTTAACCTCCCGCTACCAAACAGCTAAAGCTCGAACCAGTTTCCCTCCCAAAAAAATATTGCACATCATCTTTGTATCAAAAAAAGTATGAAGGAACAACCTTTAATCTGAATCTGACAACGTATTTAAATATTTGGGGTGCAAAGTGCCCAAAACCCTATCTTCTAAGAAAAAGGAGTAGAGAGAAGAAGAAGAAAGTAAAGGAAAAAAAACATAAGGGCCCGTTCGTTTACACCGTTTTCACATAGCGTTTTCGTTTTGAGTTTTCGCGAACCAAATGTAGGCGTTCGTTTGGCTATGTTTTGCATCGTTTTCGTTTTGAGATGAAAACGTTGTGTTTTGGTTTCTTCTAAATTTACCTGGCTCCAAAACACACCTCAAGAGGTGCGTTTTGCTGTGTTTTGAGAATAGACTGTTCTCTTCTTCCTTCTTCCCCGGCGATTTTCCGCAAGGATGGGTCGGCGTGGTCGTCGGCGACGGCTGCCCAGCTCGGGGACCGTAGCTGGGAGGAAACGGGGAGGAGGAGGAGGAGAATTGACCGGCAATGTTCATACTGGAGCTTCCGTCGACGACAAGTGCAGCTGCTGCGATGGAGCCACCGGCGATCGTGCTGGCGGAGGACGTCGTAGAAGTCCTTATTCGCCACTTTGTCTCGCCCCTTCTCCCTGGTCGGCATATCTCGAGGCCGCCACCTACTGCTGATCAGCAGAAAGAAGTTGGAAAACAGGTTACCGTCCTTTAACCTCCTCCCCCTCAGAAGCCATTCTTATCTCAACATTCCTTCATGATTTGGATCCTGATATGGAGTTTCTTCTGGCAATTTAGTAGAAGGAAGCTCTTGCCGTTTCATGCCTTGGTGGAACTGTGTTTTCTCAGTAGTTTTTTAGTCTCTTAGTCCATTATTGTTTAGAAGTATAAACACGATATGTTATTTTTCTTCAGAGTATAAAGATAGAAAATTAAAGATTTTCCATGTTAAAATGAAGCATTCTCATGCCATCTAGGTTTGCTTTTTGTATTTCTCTCTTATCATTCTTCATGTACTATATACTGTATACTTTATATACCATATAAATGCATGCCAGTCTTAATAATGTATGAAAAAAATGTAAATTTGAAGAATGATGTATTCATTTGTAGCTATTCAAAGAAG
Organism: Platanthera guangdongensis; assembly: GCA_039583875.1. Lineage (NCBI taxonomy): Eukaryota > Viridiplantae > Streptophyta > Magnoliopsida > Asparagales > Orchidaceae > Platanthera > Platanthera guangdongensis. Next base: position 35,209,355 of record CM077162.1, on the reverse strand, counting down.
ATGACAATTGAATATTAGGCCCGTTCATACTGGAGCGCTCCCGCCCCGTGAATGTTACAAACGAACATCAGTTTTTGTTTTGGTCTAAAACGAACACAAAAAACATTCTCCAAACGAACATATAAGTTTTCGTTTTACCCCAAAACTAAAACTCATGATTTTTCGTTTTGGGTAAAAACGAAAACCTTCACATGAAAACTTGCAAACGAACGGGCCCTAAATGAAACATAGCTTCCAGAAATCGAACCTCAGATCTAAAGTTTCCTTACCTCTGGACCTGCGTCCGCCCATGCGAGCTCAGAAGTGAGGCGGACGACGGATAGTACGGGATCATCCTCCGACGTGGGCACTATCGTCGTCATGGATGAGAGGGATGAGAGGAGAGAAAAATGGAGAGATCGAACGGCTTACGCCTGAAGATACGAAAATCCTAAACTGCGAAGCAGATGGAAGGGGAGGACGGCCCTTGAACGGCGCTGTTACGTGCACACCATCTTCCGCTTTGTGCACACCGATACTATGTCCACCCAGTAGATTTTTATGTGCAGAGGAAGAAGACACCAAGTAAAGGGATGCTGGAGGAAGACCTCTCCAAATCCAAATGAGTGGGCTGAAAAGGAAAAACCCAAATTTCTTAGCAATATCAAAATGAAACGGGATGCTGGAATCGAAGAACGAAATGAGAAGAGAGATTAACGGATTTCTGAAGGAGGCGGGTGCCAGATTTAGGGGATTCCCGATTCTCGAACTTCAAGAAAGAGAGGATTCGGGCGGAATCGATGGGGGAATCGCTGGAGGAATCGCTGGAGGATGCTGTTTTCGCCGGGGGTTTTGTCGGAGGTTTCGCCGGAGGAATCGCTGGAGGAGGCGGGGATGCCTAGCAGATCGCGATTTTCACGAAGGAGGCGGAGGCGGGGATTTCGGGTGTGCACGTTCTAGGATGGGTGGGTTTGGGAGAAAATATGGACTTTTGACACAATGCACCTCAAAATTATAAGAATTTGATACTTTGCACGTCAATTTATTAAAATTGGCACAATGCCCCCTTTAAATAAAGCTTTCTTGACAGAATGAACCTTGATCCGCTAATAAAATGGCATTTTAGTCAGCGAAATCAGCCGAACTGAACAAGATAAATTTAGGTTCTTTATTGCGTTGATTCCCACCCGTTTCTTCCCACAACGAGCATGACGACTGATTTCCGACAACGATCCAACGATCCCGACTGCAACAACGATTCAGGCGATCCCGACTGCTTCTTCCTCCAACGACCGCGACTGCTTCTTCCTCCGGCGAACCCGACTGCTTCTTCCTCCGGCGAACCCGACTGCTTCTTCCTCCGGCCATCCGGACTGCTTCTTCCTCTGGCGATCCTGACTACTTCCTCCGACGATCTCGACTGCTTCTTCCTCCGACCATCCCGACTACTTCCTCAGGAGAGCCCTGCTTCTAGGTAAGAACTTGGGTGTTATTTTAACCTCCTATCAACGACAAAGCGAGCATTTTTTCTGATGATGTTCCAGCTGATACATACTGTTTTGATACCTCTCTGTTGTAGGTTTTCATTTCAGCAGCTTCCTCCGTGTTTGAGCTCTGACAGCCACATTTTGGGTAAACCCTAACCTAGGTTTATACTGTTACAATTTTTTTCTAATTTTAGACTCTTATTGTTGCAGACTAATTCGGCGTCCCAGTCAGACGTGGGAACATGATCGAACGATGGAGGATTAGCTTCTACAAGGAGTATTCCCCGTGGGGCCTCCAGCAACCAAGTTAGCATCCAGAACTCTCTCGGCGTAGCCTGTTGCCCGTCGGGAGTTAGAAATTCTCTCTCACCTACAAGTTGTAACGAGGAGCGGCATGTCGCCCTCGATTCTCCCAATATATTGTAACCGCAATCTTATAGTGGACTTTGACCGGCACAGATCCGGTCAAGTGATTTTTTACCCAGTTGAGGGATTTTTCCACGTTAAAACCTCTTGTGTCAACTCTCTCTTTTCATTGACTGTGTGTGCGCTCGACCATCCCGAGAGTTAAGGCGGTCCAGTTTATTCCGGTCCGATCGGGACGCCGAGTTAGTCTGCAACAGTTTGGCACCATCTGTGGGAAACACGATTCCCAACATCCTTCAAAAGTCAATACCTCCCTCTTTGCAGCATCGAAGCTCCGCTTCAATGACGAAAAGAAGCACCCGCACAACTGAAGGATCTGTCCCAGAGGGACACACTAAACGAACACGCTCCCATTCTCTCGTGAGCCTGCCATTGACCGCAGAGGCCGATTTTGCGCCTGTCACCGCCCTTGAGTGGCGTGTTCGACAAATGGAGGAGCAACAAACTGAAATGCTTGCTCTACTCAGGAATCTGGGATCCCCTCCTGCTCCTCCTCTAGTACCGGTCAACCCGCCATTGCCAAGTCACGGTGGGGCGCAAGAAGTTCCAAGGCAAGAGGCAGCCGTAGAATACTCTGACGCCGCAAGCTCCACTCACCAGGCTCATGGAGGAACCGAAACTGGGCGGCACTGCCACAACTGGGAGGACGAGGCCCGACTTCCCCCGCTCGAAAGGTTCACCCGGGAAGAAATCCGGGAGGTGATCATAAAAGAATACTGGCAGGTCCGCCGACGGGATATTCACGCTCGCCGACCACTCTACTAAGGCTCCCCTTAGCACCACAAATCCTGACACATCCAATTCCTCATGGTTTCAAGCTACCGAACATCGAGACGTTCGATGGAACAGATGATCCTTTGGAACATGTCAACCACTTCACTACTATCATGAGGATCTACAACGCACCTAATCAGTTGTTCTGCCAAGTGTTCCCAGCCACTCTTAAGGGGCAAGCCCGCACATGGTTTCACTCATTAAGGGTGGACACCATTCCCAAATTCACGGAGCTAATGAGATAGTTTGCAGATCAGTTTATAGCAAATCAGAGGATTGTCCGTGACCCTTCCCACTCGTCAGGTATCCGCCAGAATGAAGGAGAGTCTTTGAAGGACTTCTTCCGCAGGTTCTCTGCAGAAGCTCGCCAAATCCCAGGTGTCGACCCAGAATTTTTACGGGGAGTGTTCCTTGGGGGTCTCCGTCCTAGCGTCTTCTACTCAGCTTTGATGAGGGAAACCGTCCCTAGCTACCCCGACCTCGTACACCGCGTAGAGGCGCAGATCGCAATCGACGAGGCTATTGAAGCTCATCGTCAACAGTTTGACAGAAACCAAAAGCGCAAGAGGGAGAAGGAGCCGCCCCTCAACACAAGAAGGAAGATTCTGAGAAAGAATGTCGAGACGGGCAACGCCGACGTGACCGTCAGATAGATCAGTCGCCCCGGGATTATACCCCCCTCAACACCACGTGTACCAACGTACTCTACACTATCCAGAATGAGCCGGCCTTGCAACGGCCTAAGAAGCCAGATCATAACCCCAAGAACGACCAGTCTAAGTACTACGAGTTTTACCGAAGTACAGGGCACACTACTGAAGACTATGCCCGCTTGAAGGAGGAAATTGAGCGTCTTGTCTACCTGGGCTGCTTGGAAGATTTTTGCATGGACGCCTACAAGATCAACAGGGTCTGCCCAGGCCGCCCAGAGATCAACAAGACGCCCCGCAAGGAGGGGCTGATGGTAGGCAGATGGTCAGAAACATCGAGACCATAGCCGGATCACTCATCCTCTCTGCTCAGATACTCTCGGTATACACACAGGGGGGCACCCACAAAGGATAAGAAGTGCAGGTAAGACACTACCGTAACTTTCAGAGATGAAGACCTCGAGGGGCTCCGAACACCTCACCAAGACCCTCTCGTGATCAAAGCTGAGATTGAGGAGCACTGCTATAATGTCAAGCGAATCCTCATAGACAACGGAAGCTTAGTCGACGTCTTGTTCTCCTCCACCCTTCAGAGCATGAAGCTCTCAAAGCAGTATCTGTCACCAGCCGCAGGATGATGATTTTTCTTGCTAACAAGTAATAATTCAATGTGATTTCATTCTACATTCTAATACAATTATGTAGATGGACTTAACTAGATTGAATTAGCGTTCAGGCAAGCGCACCTATCAATCGTAATATATGAGAAATCTACATCTCGTGTCGTATTCCACAGGGTCGTTTCAACTATTCGTACTCACCCTCCCTTTATTTTCATACCTCTAAACAAAAGTGATATTTAAACTACATTAACCTAACTATGACCAATTGGATGATTCAGTGTTGGAGAAATAAAAATGATAACAACATGAAGCTTTTAAATAATTCCATGAACAAATCCATTTATCAATTCAATTCTAAGCGATCATGACATGAAAAGAGTGTTACATTTGTGCAATGTAAAGGTTAATTTTTCATCAAAATTCTCTCTCGAGCAATTCCAAATCTAAACCTAAGATAGTAAATTTTCTCTCGAACAATTCACAACACTCAAGTTCGCAATAAACAAAATACCTTTATTATTACATAAATTCATGGATTTTATTTCTAAATTAACATGAATCCTTTTATCCGTGTTCTAATTTTCCAAACAGAATATCTCTCGATCATAGAGTTTGAAATACAAAGGGAATTATCATCACAATATGAACATACCAAAAGCATTGCAAATAACCAATTTCTCAATCTAGCCAATTGCAAATTGTGTAAAACAAATAAGAAGTTCATAAGGATGATTAAACTCTTTGTTTGAATGCATAAACACAAATAAAATACTACAAATGTAACATAAACACGGTGATACATGATTACTAAAATGTTCAAAGAGAAATTCATGCAAATTAAACATCAATTGAAGATGGATCATCAAGAGGAAGGAAGGATTCAAAGGGTTAATGATTAAATAAAATTACATATGAAATACCCTTCAATCCTCCTTGTCTTGGATGCTCCTCTTCGGCCTCCAGCAGTTCTCCAATGCAGAAATGATCCAAAAGTTCTAAATAAATTTTTCTACAGGAAATTTATAGTTCCCTTGCAAACAGGTCGGACACGGGGTCGCACACGGCCGTGTGGTAGGCCGTGTGGACGGTTCCTAAGCGGTTCCTGGGCGGTTCCCCACGAGAAGGCGTGTCTGGTCATGGGCCGTGTCAGATGACACGGGTATGGACACGGCCGTGTGGTCGGCCGTGTTCCCCAGACACGGGTTGGTCGGCAGCCGTGTGCAAAGATGACACGGGTATACACACGGGCGTGTACCATACCGTGTGGGTTCCAGCGTCTGCGCCAAATTCTTCAGCTCCAGGTGCATAGGACACGGGTAGGCACACGGCCGTGTGTCTGGCCGTGTGCACCAAATTTTCGTCCTATCATCAGCCATGTTGACTCCGTGAACTCCTCTGTTTGCTCCGAGACTTTTAGGTCCATTGGTTGGCATTACCTGCAATTGAAAAATGATAGACTCAGTAAATGGTTTATTATAAGAACTGCCAAAGACTTCTAAATACGCTCTTCTATCTATGATACGACAATTTCTTTGCTATTATCATGAAATCAACACAAAAGGGGCAGGAAATGGTAGATATGATTACAATTATGATAGTAAAAAGCCTATCATAATCGTACTCATCACAGGACCAGCATACGGATTTGACAACCATCCCGTCCAGGTGCTGGGAATGATTACCCTACCCGTTACTATGAGAGAGTTCCCAAGGCAGGCAACACATGAAGTCCAGTTTGTTGTGCTAGACTAAAGCTTAGCCTAAAATGCAATCTTCGAAAGACCTATCCCATCCATTTTCAAAGCTATCACCTCAATTCCCCATCTCGCGATGAAGTTTCCTACTACTGGGGGATCAGAGTCGTACACGGGAACCAGGAAGCCGCTAGGACCTGTTACTCGAAGCAGACACAACCCATCAAAGCCACAACTCTGAATATTGACGACTTCGATCTACATGATGAGGCGATCCTACAGCGGGGAATGCCTATCGAAGGATTGATTGAAGTCCCGCTATCGCCAACTACTCCTGCTCGCACTGTCCAACTTGGCTCTCTCCTGCCATAGCGGGAAAAAGAGGAACTAACAGCTTATCTCTGCAAGAACAAGGATATCTTTATCTGGGCTCCCGAAGATATGTCTGACATAGATCCCCAAGTCATCCAACATTCCATCAACATAAACCCGACTTGCAAACTTGTCATCCAAAAGAATTGAAACTTTGCTCTGGAACGGCTCCAAGCAATTGAAAAAGAAGTACAAAAGCTCCTCGCGTCCAGTTCATCTGGGAGGTTGAGTACCCTGCCTGGCTGGCTGATGTCGTCATGGTAAAGAAGTCTTCCGGGAGTGGGGATGTGTGTGGACTACACCAACCTCAACCAAGCTTGCCCAAAAGATAGCTCCCCCTTCCCAGGATCGATCAGTTAGTCGATTCGACCGCCAAGCATCGACTCTTCAGCTTCATGGACGCCTACTCCGGATACAACCAGATCTGAATGAATCCTGCGGACGAAGAGCACGCGATATTCCGAACTGACAAAGGAATCTACTGTTACAAGGTAATGCCCTTTGGGCTCAAAAAATGCGGGAGCAACCTATCAGCGGCTCATGAACAAGGTTTTCAAGGAACTCATTGACAAGTCTATGGAAGTGTATTTTATCGAGAGGTTCACTTGGAAGTCCTCAAAAAGTGTTTCAAAATCCTCCGCCAGTATGGTATGAGGCTCAACCCCAGTAAATATGTGTTCGGAGTTACATCTGGAAAATTCTTAGGCTTCATGGTAACGTAGTGGGGAATTGAAGCTAAACCAGAAAAGATAAAGGCTCTCGAAGAAATGTCACCACCTCAGTCTCTCAAGGAAGTGCAGCGTTTGAACGGGAGAATTACAACACTCTTCCTGCTCCTGGCACAGACCGGGGACAAGTATCTCCCGTTCTTCAAGATTCTTAGAGGAGCCAGGACCGCGGGGTTCCAGTGGACAGACGAGTGTCAGGCCGCCTTCGAGGCTTTGAAGTAGTACCTGGATTCCCCTCCTCTTCTATCAAAGCCTACTCCTGTAGAAACACTTTTCTTGTACCTCATTGTCACACCCGTGGCGCTAAGTTTTATGTTGGTAAGAGATGAAGGTGGAATCCAGCACCCCGTCTTGTACAACCTCTGACTCGTGAGAGGCCCTCAAGACGCGAATAGAAGGAAGGATAAGCGAGAGGTGCTGATAGGCGAGTGGGACCAGATGGCCCACTCGCAGGAGGCGAGGCGAGTGGTATCTACAATGGGCGAGACGCCCCCTTTTGGGATGCGAGTAGGCCTTTATAGGAGAGAGGGCACCGTGGCGGAGGATGCCTGCGAGAAGGTCAGGAGGGTTCGTCTCGCCGATGGGTGTTCCCCTACTCGCCATATAGAGAGAGGGCCATTTTGACAGATCTATATCCGAGAGTGTTTTTACTCTTCTATCCCGGGTAATTTTACCTTTTTTCCCTTGATGGTCTGCATATAGCTCCTCAGAACAGCGAAGTTTGGCTGTTGGCAGACCCGACCAGCGGTACTCTGGTAATTTCAGGCTAGTTCAGTGTGGTTATTTGCAGATCCAACTTAGAAAACTATAAATAGACCCATAGGGGTTCTTCAGAAGCACACACATTTTTTCCCAGGACTTGAGAGGTTTTATCTGTGCTTTCTGAGGAGCTCCAAGTCTAGCTATTGGCTTTGGAGGGGAAGCTCTCAGAGATCTTCCGGGTAAGCGGTGGGACCTCCCTGCTGAGGCTTTGGGTCGGTTTCTAGTCCTTCACGACCAGTCAGAGGCCGGAGCTTGGGACGAGTAGGTGTTGGCTACGCCCCTAATTTTTGAACTTTTGTCAAAGTCAAATTTTGGCTTCAACAGTTCTGGTGCGGTGAGCGTGGAAGGTAGCCGATACAAGAAAAGCATGAGTTTAGTCATATGGTAGGAGATGAAGGTGAAGGATCTGATTTAGGAGGTTCCCCCTCCCGGGGAGAGGAGGCGACGAGGAAGATGCTGAAGGACTTCAGGCGAGAGGTCCTGCAGACCATCAGCGTGGCCTTCTTGGCGAGGAGCGAGTGGGCCACACCTCAGGTCCCGATAGAGGAGGTCCCGCTCTTGGGCGAGAACGCCCCCGGACAGCGCTCGGGGAAGGAGGTCCCGACGGATGCTGGCGAGAGGGATGTGGCGGCGCAAGAGCTTTTTCCAGGCCAGCGTCCCGAGAAGGAGATTCCGACAGAAGTTGGCGAGAGGGAGGCGGCTGTATGAGAGCTCTTCCCTAGGCATGGTCTCGCGGATCGGGCCAGCTAGTCGAGGCCGCTAGACGTGCCCTCTCGGCAGGCAGGTGGCGAGAGCCCATTCAGTGAGCTCATCATCTCGGCTCCGGTGCCGGAGGGGTTCCGGGAGCCCGACATGTCCTACTACTCGGGGAAGGATGACCCTGTACAACACATGCATTGGTTTGAAGATGTCGTTTCGATAAGACAGATGACGGATGCATTCAAGTGTCGGTTGTTTGCCATCACAATGAAGGAGAAGGCACGGGACTGGTTCCACCAGCTGCCAGTAAGGTCGATCAACAGTTTTGAGGATCTGCGTCGAAGTTTCTTGTTTAGGTTCTCAACATCGAAGAAGCGTAAGAAGGAGGCGGAGTGCCTGTTTACGGTGAGGCAGAAGCAGGATGATACGTTGGGACATTATGTGGATCGGTTTCAGGAAGAAGTCCTCATGGTCCAGGAGGTCCCATGGTATACGCTGATGCTCGCGTTTACTCTGGGACTGAGGCCGGGTTTATTTAGCATGGAGTTGAAGAGAGTGCCCCCCTCTCTTTTGAGGAGCTCATGGAGAGGGCGGCAAAGGAGACAGACTTAGAGAGGGCCAATCCGGCATTTGCAAGGAAGCTGGCCAGGTTGACAGAGGACGATGTGAAGGAGCCGGAAGCAGGAAGGCGGAGGGAGCAGAGAGAAGAGAGGAGGAGGGAAGAACCCTGAGGTCAGGGGCAGCAGGGACTACATCAAGGACGGGGGCCCGGGAGCCGAACAACCGTTTAGGTTGGAGGCCTCAGGAGGGTCGCCCCCAGGAGCCAGGAGGAGGATTTCAGGGAAGAGATAACTTCCGCGAGCCGAGGAGGTACGATCAGCCGACATGGAGGCAGGGGCCGAGGGATCGCTTCCAGCATCAGTAAGTGGCAATGGAGATCGGTCGGGGTAGAGGAGGAAGGAGAGGAGCTCGGGGAGGAGCTGGAAGGAGAGATGGTGGAGAGGGAAGAAGGGGCAGGGTGGCGTTGCCTTTCTGTGACTTCCATCAGGAGGAGGGTCACGCAACGGCCACCTGCCCAGAGTTCTTAGAAGTGAGAGAAGCCAGGGGGTGAGGAGGCAGGAGCCGCCAGTGAGGATCGTGGAAGTACAGCAGGGGGAGACGGAGGATAGATCCGAGGACCGGGTGGATGTAGGAACCCAAGGAGAGATCGAGGAGATCCACAAAGGAGTTGAGATCGAGGCCGCTCGTAAGGGTATCCTCCAAACCATGTATGGAAGGGGGGTAGCCTCGACCTCCCAGGCTGCGCCCCCGAAAGAAAAAATTACCTTTTCTTCAGAGGATATGTCGGATTATGAGGACCCGTTCTATGATGCATTGGTGATCCAGACGGCGGTAGAAAACTTCATGGTCTCCAAGATCCCAGTGGACAACGGGAGCTCCGTAAATATGATCTTTAAGAAGTCCTTCGATGAGATGCAGGTGGAGACCAGGAGGGTCATAGCTTCGGATGGGTCGTTGTTCGGTTTCTCGGGAGAGAGGAAGGAAGTTGAAAGAGGAGTAAGGTTACACGTGAAGTTGGGGGGCATGTCACGGAACTACGGGTTCGTGATAGTGGACGCCCCGAGCAGCTATAACGCCATCTTTGGGCGTCCCCTCATCAGCGCCTTTCGCTGCGTCCCTTCTCTTTTCATCAATGCCTCAAGTTTAACAATAGAGAGGTGCAAGTTAGGGTCAGAGGGGACCCAAAGGTGACAAGGAAATGCTACGTTACGGCAGTCAACACCATATCACGGATGGAAGAGGCGGAGGAGTTGGAGAAGGAGATGGCGGCGCATGAAAAGATTTTTGGAGAGGAGGAGATGAGCCTAGAGGAGGCGAGAGAGGAGACTGAAGAGGTTGTCAGGGAGGAAATTGAGGAGGAGCAGAAGGGAAGAGATGTTCAGGAGGTCTAGGGGGACGGAGGATTGGAGCCGCAAGAAGGTCAGCAGGTGGAAGTGGAAGGAAGAGGAAGTGAGAGGGAGGCCCAAAGAGGCGTAGAAGTTGAGCATGAGCAGAGGGAGAGCATCGAGGAGGCGATGGAAGTTAAGGAAGCAGGAAGGGAGGAAGAGCTTGGACAAGAAGAGGAGGCCAGGGATGGCTGGGAGCAGTCGCAACTGGAGCCGATGGAGTAGGTGGTGGAGATGGAAGTCTTCACCAGCGCCGGACAGGTGCAAAAGGTGCGGATCAGCGGGGGCCTAAGTCCCGAGGACTAGGGGCGAGTGCGGGCTTGCATCCAAAGCAACGTCAACATCTTCTCTTGGAGCGCGGCAGACATGCCGGGCATCGATGCGGACGTGGCCTGCCACCTCCTGAACTGTATCCCAAGACGCTCCCCATACGCTAGAAGATGAGGACCATCACAACCAAGCTGGAAGAGCCAATCCGCGAGGAGGTCAAGAATCTTCTGGAGCCCGGCTTCATCTCGGAAATCCAGTATCCAGGCTGGGTCTCCAACGTGGTAATGGTGAAGAAAGGAGGAGGGAAGTGGAGCATGTGTATTGATTTTCATTATTAAATAAATCATGCCCCAAGGATTGCTACCCCCTGCCTCGAATCGACGCGTTGGTTGATTCAGCCGTTGATTTTTCAAGTATGAGTTTTTTGGATGCTTTTTCAGGTTACCACCAGATCCGAATGCACCCTCCCGACGTCAAGGACGTCTCCTTCATCACAAGGGAGGGATGCTTCAGTTATAAGATGATGCCCTTTGGTTTGAAAAATGTAGGGGCTACTTACCAACGCATGATGGATCGAGTCTTCCAAGGCCAAAGGGGGAGGAACCTGGAGGTCTATGTTGGTCACCTAATGGTTAAAATCAAGGGTGTGGACTCACACCTTCAGAATATGGAGGAGAAGTTCGCCACCTTGCGGAAGTTCAAGATGACGCTGAACCCCTTAAAGTGTGTTTTTGGGGCAAGCCGTGGGAAGTTCCTCGGGCATCTTCTGACCCCAGAGGGGGTAGAACCCAACCCAGATAAGGTAAAAGCCATCCTAAAGCTGGAGTCACCACACAATGCTAAGGAGGTCCAGCGCTTGACAGGTAAGCTGGCTGGCCTAAGTAGATTCCTCTCGAGGTCAGGAGAGAAATGCTCATCATTCTTCAAGGTGCTTTGGGGTAACCAAAGGTTCAAGTGGACAGCCGAATGTGAAGAAGCTTTTCAAGGGCTGAAGAAGTAGCTCTCCTTGGATCCTCTACTTCAAAGCCCAAAGGTGGGGGATGACTTGACCTTGTATCTCGGAGTAGGAGCAGAGGCGGTGAGCTCTGTTCTGGTTAGGGAAGAGGGTAGGAAGCAATTACCCATCTACTATGTTAGTAGGATCCTAAAGAAGGCGGAGCTTCGCTACCCTATCCTGGAAAGGCTGGCATACCCCTTGATCATTTCAGCCAGGAAGCTCCGACCATATTTCCAAGCTCATTCAATCAGGGTGGTGACAGACCATCTCCTCTGTAAGATTTTTGAAGGAGTGGAGCACTCGGATAGGCTGGCCAAGTGGTCTATCGAGTTGAGTGAGTTCGATATCTCGTTCGTACCGAGGCTCTCCATCAAGGCACAAGTGGTGGCCGACTTCTTGGCCGACTATGTTGTGGAGGTCGGGGCCGAGGAGTCACAGCCGCAAGAGGCATGGAAGATGACGGTTGATGGAGCCTCGGGAAAGCACTCCCTCGAAGAGGGGTGGTTTTGATAAGTCCTCAAGGGGTCACCATAGAGCAGGTGGTGGTCTTGCACTTTTCTGCAACTAATAACAAGGCGGAGTACGAGGCTGTGATAGCCGACCTTCGTTTGGCAAGGGAGGTTGAGATCCGAGATGTGGAGGCTTTCACGGACTCATTGGTGGTGGCATCACAAATTTGAGGAGAGTTCGAAGCTCGGGAACCCACCCATGTGAAATACTTGTCCAAGGTGAGGGCGATCATCGGGGGGTTCGGGACGTTCTCCATCCAACGCATTCCAAGAGAAGAGAGTACCGCTGCCGATCATTTGGCTAAATTTGGACCTCGGGGAGGAGGAACCTTGACTGATCTGTTCCGTCCAGCAATCGAGGAAGGGGAGCTCATGGAAGTAGATCGGCGACCCTCATGGGTGTATCCCTTCGTGACCTTCTTCATCACGGGCGACCTCCCTGAGGGGATCAAGGAGGCAAAGAGCTTTCGGCAAAAGGCGGCCGACTATCTCATGCATGAAGGGAGCCTACATCGGAAGATGCTTTCGGGTCTTTTGGCGTGATGCGTAACGGAAGGGGAGACCCGACAGATTCTAGAGAAGGTGCACTGTGGGGAATGTGGAAGCCATTCCGGAGGTAGGATGTTGGAAGCAAGGGTGGTCAGGCAGGGGTACTTCTGACCCACCCTAAGGAAGAATGCTACGGAGTTTGCAAGGAGGTGCCAAAAATGCCAGCTCTACACCCCCCTCCAGCTCCAGGCAGCTTAAAGGCTTCGAAGCATCACGACACCGTGGCTGTTCGCTATCTGAGGGATGGATTTGGTTAAGCCTTTCCCTCCAGCTAGTGGGCAAAGGAGGTTCCTCCTGGTTATGATCGACTACTTCTCAAAGTGGCTGGAGGTTAAGGCGCTGACAAAAGTCACCTCCCAAGTCATCAGGAACTTTGTTTGGGGAGAGATCATCTGCAGGCACGGGCTGCCTCAGGCCATTGTCACGGACAATGGTCCTCAATTTGCAAGTGAGGAGTTTATAAGTTTCTACACCCAGCTGGGCATCGACCTCAGGTTTGCCTCCGTCCACCACCCCAGGAGCAACAGTCAGGTGGAGGCGGTTAACAAAATTATCGTAAACCTGCTCAAGAAGAAGGTGGAGAACTTGAGCGAGAGCTGGGTTGAACAGCTCCCCTCAATTTTGTGGGCCTTGCGGACAACCCCGAACACGGCCACCGGCGATACCCCATTCAAACTTTCCCATGGGTGTGAGGCGGTCCTGCCTGTGGAATTTGAGGTCTGATTCCCACGGGTTGTGGCTGCGGGTGATGGAGACGAGGCTTGGAGGCTGGAAAATGAAGGAGGATTACGCCTCTCACTGGACATGGTAGAAGAGCTACGTGACGTAGCAGCTATCAGGCAGGAAGATGTCAAACAACTGATGACAAGATACTTCGACAAGCATATCAGGATCAAACAATTTGCAGAAGGAGATATGGTGCTAAAGAAAGTTAATGCTGCGGGGAGGTCCGCTACCGTGTGCAAGCTCAACCCAAATTGGGAAGGGCCTTATATTGTTGAGAAGGTCCTGAGAATAGGAGGTTACTACCTTCAGGATGTAGAGGGTAGGACCATGAGTCACACCTGGAGTGACGATGACTTGAAGCGATTCTACCCATGAGAAGGGAGGGAAAAAGTTGTATATTCAAATCAAGTTCATCATAATAAATTTCTCAAATTACTTCTTGTCTTTATCTTCCATGAAATTCTAACAATAGGAAGATGATCGCTTCTACACTACCCCGATTGCGGCTTGGCCCCAGGTAGACCCGCTGCGGAGGCTCGCATTAGTTGGCAGGTCCGAAGGCTCGCCTGTGGGGGAGAGGTCTGGTTCTTGGTCCTTGGTTCTGCACTACCCCGAGCGTGGCTCGGCCCCGGGTAGACCCGCTGCGCAGGCTCTCATTAGCTGGCAGGTCCGAAGGATCGCCTGTGGGGGAGAGGTCTGATTCTTGGTCATTGGTTCTGCACTACCCCGAGCGCGGCTCAGCCCTAGGTAGACCCGTTGCACAGACTCTCATTAGCCGGCAGGTCCGAAGGCTCGCCTGTGGGGGAGAGGTCTGGTTCTTGGTCCTTGGTTCTGCACTACCCCGAGCGCGGCTCGGCCCCAAGTAGACCCGTTGCGCAGACTCTCATTAGCTAGCAGGTCCGAAGGCTTGCCTGTGGGGGAGAGGTCTGTTTCTTGGTCCTTGGTTCTACACTATCCCGAGCGCGACTCAGCACCAGATAGACCCGTTGCGCAGTCTCTCATTAGCTGGCAGGTCCGAAGGCTCGCCCGTGGGGGAGAGGTCTGGTTCTAAGTCCTTGGTTCTGCACTACCCCGAGCGCGGCTCGGCCCCAGGTAGACCCGCTGCGCATGCTCTCATTAGCTGGCAGGCCTGAAGGCTCGCCTGTGGGGGAGAGGTCTGGTTCTTGGTTCTTGGTCCCTGGTTCTGCACTACCCTGAGTGCGGCTCGGCCCCAGGTAGACCCGCTGCACAAGCTCTCATTAGTTGGCAGGTCCAAAGGCTTCCCTGTGGAGGAGAGGTCTGGTTCTTGGTCCTCTGTTCTGCACTACCTCGAGCGCAGCTCGGCCCCAGGTAGACCCGCTGCGCAGGCTCTCATTAGCTGGCAGGTCCGAAGGCTCGCCTGTGGGGGAGAGGTCTGGTTCTTAGTCCTTAGTTCTGCACTACCCCGAGCGCGGCTCGGCCCCAGATAGACCCGCTGCGCAGGCTCTCATTAGCTGGCAGGTCCAAAGGCTCGCCTGTGGGAGAGAGGTCTGGTTCTTGGTCCTTGGTTCTGCACTACCCCGAGCGCGGCTCGGCCCAAGGTAGACCCGCTGCGCAAGCTCTCATTAGCTGGTAGGTCAGAATGCTCGCCTGTGGGAGAGAGGTCTGGTTCTTGGTACTTAGTTCTGCACAACCCCGAGCGCGGCTCGTCCCCAGGTAGACCCGTTGCGCAAGCTCTCATTAGCTGGCAGGTCCGAAGGCTCGCCTATAGGGGAGAGGTCTGGTTCTTGGTCCTTGGTTCTACACTACCCTGAGCGCAGCACGGCCCCAGGTAGACCCGCTGCGCAGGCTCTCATTAGCTGGCAGGTCTGAAGGCTCGCTTGTGGGGGAGAGGTCTGGTTCTTGGTCCTTGGTTCTGCACTACCCCGAGCGCGGCTCGTCCCCAGGTAGACCCGCTGCGCAGTCTCTCATTAGCTGGCAGGTCCGAAGGCTCGCGTGTGGGAGAGAGGTCTGCTTCTTGGTCCTTGGTTCTGCACTACCCCGAGCGCGGCTCGGTCCCAGGTAGACCTGCTGTGTAGGCTCTCATTAGCTGGCAGATCCGAAGGCTCGCCTGTGGGGGAGAGGTCTGGTTCTTGGTCCTTGGTTCTGCACTACCCCAAGCGCGGTTCGGCCCTAGATAGTCCCGCTGTGCAGGCTCTCATTAGCTGGAAGGTCCGAAGGCTCGCCTGTGGGGGAGAGGTCTGGTTCTTAGTACTTGGTTCTGCACTACCCCGAGCGCGGCTCGGCCCCAGGTAGACCCGCTACGCATGCTCTCATTAGCTGGCAGGCCCGAAGGCTCGCCTGTGGGGAGAGGTCTGGTTCCTAAAGTTTTGGCTTTGGGTTCTTGGGAATAGGTCTAGGCTCTGGGAATTCTACACCACTTCAAGCCCGGCTCGGTCCCTGGTGGACCCGTTGCTCAGGCTCTCGTCAAGCTAGTAGGACAGTGAACTCACTCAATGGCAAAATGGTTGAAAAAATCTTTTTAAACAACATCGCTGCTTAATTCTATGAAAAATAAACTAAGACAAAGGCTTGGAGCAGTGCGAGTGGAGGCACTCGCAGCTGGAAGTTACGAGGATGGTCTCGCTTACGGCAAGTGCGCACTCGCGCGAGACGGAAGGCTCACTCTAATGATAGGTGAGCAGGTTACGTCACTAAGAGTCACCCGCACAGGTAGTACTTTAAGGCAAGGCGAGAAGGTTCTGTCGGTCCTCATGCATAAAAAAGATAAGGGAAGCGACGACTCGCGCTCGACAAAAAGCCAACTCCCCAGCAAGGCCGCAAGACAAGTGGTAGCACCTTCTCGCGTGCGTAAGCACATCAGAGTATCGTCTCGCAGTAAGCAAAATAAAGCAAAGTGTAAGGAGTAAAGGTGAGGCGGCGAGATGGGTGGATAGCACCGTCTTGCAGGCCCAAGCAGACCAGTAACTCATTTCTCAAAATAAAGAACAGAATAACAAGCAAGGCAAGCATGCATACTTAATCATCATCGTTATGTATCACAAAAACAGAGCTCAAAAAAGATAAGTTTTACAACAGCAAAAAAGAGGAGGAGAGAGGGATTCTGGATCTTGGAGTTGGCGCGTCATTCCTCCTCGCCGGAAGCAGAATCCTCGCTCTCCTCACCGTAGAGCTGGGGGACCAGGTCGCAAACGGTCACCGTTTCTGAATCATCCTTCACGACCCCCAGGTCCTTCATCATCTTCAGGATCTGCTCTGCCGCCCTGATGTCAGCATCTCGACATTTCTCCTCAACCTCGTCAATAGAATAGTGCGGCGGAGGTGTCCGAAAGGGCTCGCGGCAAAACGTTGACGCGGCATCGGCCCGAAGGCGAGTATTATGGGCTTTCAAACCCTTGACCTCCTCCTCCAGGGCCGCTACTCGCGAGTGCAGCCGCTCCGCCGTCTCGGTATCCTGCGAAGACGCCCGTTCATTAGTCAAAAGTTTTTAAAGGAAAATCCAAGAGTAAGGATAGGACTTTACCACGCCGCCTTAGGCTTTTGCGAGGAGGGTTTCGACATCAGATAACCTTTTTGCGAGTTCTTCGAATCTCTCTCGCTCCGCCGCCAGGCTTATCTCGCTGTCCTTCCATTTTTTGTTGATATATATAAGGCGGCGCGAGGCGCGGTGTGCGAACTCCAAGGCACACATTGGGGCGTGGGAGGATTTCAGGACGAGATCTCCCGTGGACTCGCTCTCGGGCGAGACGACATCGAGACCGCCATAAAGGTCGTACCCCACGACAAAAGCATGGCTGGTGGGCTCCTCCTGCTCTTTCCAAGGGGGAAGGAGGGTGGAGATGGATACGCAGTTGGCGTCCTGCCCCCACAATAGAACAGGCTCGCCGACGACATCTGAGACCACGGGGCCCAAGTTGAAGTTCATGTGGGAAGAGGGGGCGGGAAGGCTAGAGGAGTCGCCTTCGCGAGAGGTGGTGGAGGCTGGTTGATTGGAGGTGGTGGTTGGCTGATTGGGAAGAACCGTCTCGCGGGTAGGCGAGACGGCCTGTTGAGGAGGCGCGCGGGGCGATTGGGACCCCTCCATAGAGATAGGGCTCAAGGACCCCGATATCTCCTTCTCCTTCGGGGTCATCTTCTTTTTCCACTTGGAGACAACCATAGCTTTTCTCATTTTCTTTGGAGGGCTGGAGCGAGAGGGGGCCGTATAGCCTGCAGGCCTCTTCGGGGGGTGGGGGGGGGGGGGGGGGGGGGGGGGGTGGGGGGGGGAGCCATTGACTCTCGCCTCCTCAGCGGCCGCGCTGGCGAGATCAAGGCCTTTCGATGGATGTATGTTGCTTTTGTAAGGAGGGTGGACTGAGACGACTCGCTCCCCTAAAAACAAAACAAGGCAATGAGAAGGAGAGACAGAGAAATAATCAGACAAAGCGAGACAAGAAAGCGAAAGTACCTTCGCCAGGGAGCACTGGAGGCAGCGAGTCGAGGCCTCTCCGCAGGAAGTTCACTTCGAAGTTTTTGCCGACGAAGTAATCATACATCAGCTTCTCTGGGCCACCCACCTGCGGGGTCGCGTAGAAGCTCTCAAGGGGTGACACCGGCACGAGCGGGATGCCCCCGAAGTCAGCACGGTCGCCGCGGATGAAGACGAACCTCGTGAGCCAATGGTGATTTTTATTTGGCGTCTCGCACACCTTGAGCCCCTGCCCGATGAAATATGAGATGCCATCGGCGTTGGCGTGATAAATGAAGAGCTTGCGGAAGACCGTCAAGCTAAACTCAATGCGCTCCCGACGCATGTAGCAGGCGAAGGCGATCAAGACTGAAATGGCGTTCAGGTTGAACTGCGCTGGGATGACGCCGAAGTACTTGAATACCTATTTTACCTCAGGCCATATATGCAACCTCAACCCCGCCTCAAAGTGCGAGACGGGGAAGGTGAGCTCTAATAGATAATATGTGTTGATTGACTCGCCAACTTTGGGGGGGGGGGGGGGGGGGGGGGCGACTCGAGCCCCTCCCCCAGATACTCGCGGACGAATCCGCGGTAGTCCTCTTCTGAGATCCGGCCGAGCGGAAAGTCATGGTCTGTGAATCGCTTCCCGCAGCAGCTGCGCCCCTCGCCTTCATCAACTCTTTTCTTACCCATCCTTTGCGAGACGGTTTTAGGAGAGACGAAGGGAGAAAGGAAGAGTAAGAAAGAAGATCGACGAGAGGGCCGGGAAAGAAAAAGCGCGAGAAGAAGAGGCGAGACGGCTAAAGCAAGGGAGCAAGAACTTGGGCGGCATGAGTAATAGGCGTAGATGTCCATCTGATCCGGGGCCGGGATATTTATAGCAAATATGGTGAAATGATTAATGAGTGGGAAAAAGGTACAGAAGGAGGGGAAGAGTCGGCCGACATTTCTCTCTCTCTCTCTCTCTCTTAAAAACCTCGATTTGCGTGGTCAGTCACAATCATGGGGCAGTGATTAAAAGAAATTAAAGAAATTGAAATTAAAACAACAGTAATAAATGTTCAAAAAACACCATCCCGCATATGGCGGGCACCAAGCAATCTGACAATGTCGGCGAGATGACAGCATATAGCATTTATTATTACAACACTCAAATACAGAATAAAGAAGAAGGGGCGAGACGAACGGTCTTCAGTACGGATGCCATTGCCAGCGGCCACCGCGAGCTCCCGCGCAGGGAGGCCTACTGCGCGAGTGGAAGGCGCGAATGGACTCAAGCCCACGACGAGCGAGACGAAGCTGCATATCGACCTAACTGAGGATGGTGTCGGGGTTGGTTCCATCGACATCTAACTCGGCATCAACTTCAGAAGATAAGCGAGCGCACTCGTTCTTCAACCATTCGATGCGCCGATCCGCTGCCTGCTTATCCAGCGTCAGCGAATGGATGAAGCGCGCGTGTTTCTGGAACAACTCGGCAGTCTTGCGCCTCATTTCCGCCGGGTTCGCAGGGTCGCCAAGGTAATCTTCAATCCCGTCAAGGGGAGGAAGAGGTGAGACGGCAGGTTGCCCAGGATGCTCCTCAGCATGCGAGTCGGTCTGGGCGCCTATGGAAGAAGTAAAGGAGTAGGGTGAGAGAGGCTCCCGCTGGAGTGTGTGGGAGTAGCGAGTGGGGTAGAGAAGCGAGAGGGAAGGTTTCTCACCGGGAGGACGGGAAGTCCCAGTTGCGCAGGAGTAGATAGAGGAGTGGAAGGTGGTTGCGAGTCGGAATCTTCGCGATGGGCGGTAGAGTCATCTCGCAGTCTTTCTGGTCGTTGTGTAGCCGCGGGAGCTCCCTGAAGAGACAAACAATTAAGAAGGCAGACACAAATATTGAAGGAGTAATAAAGATAGAAGTGAGAGCTCACCTCTTTCTCTTTTGGAGATGCGGGAGGAGGAGTGGGGCAGGTCTCCTGGACTGCGCGAGACGGATCCTCGGCAGAGGAGGGACCACCTGTTTTTTCCCTCTTCAGGCGAGACGGAGAGGATGGAAGAGAAGGTAGGGGGAGAACTAAGGTTGAGGTAAAGGCGGCCACGTTGGCCTTGTTCTGTCGGCGCACTTTTGCAAGGCGCTCGCGAAAGCTCTGACTGTGAGACATGATGAACAGTCTGCTGCAAGGAAGGAGGAAGTGTGCAAAGGGGTAGCCTCTATTCAGGATAAGAATCCCATATTTATAGGTTTCGGTGGGGGGACTCATAGAAGACTCTCTCATAAATGTATCAATAAATACGTTTTAATGACGAGCCTCGGTTGGATGTTCTTTCCGAGCTTAAAATAATCTCGAAAAGAGCGGGGATTGTGTACAACCTCGGACTCGTGAGAGGACCTCAAGACGCAAATAGAAGGAAGGATAGGCAAGAGGTGCTGATAGGCGAGTGGGACCAGATGGCCCACTCGCAGGAGGCGAGGCGAGTGGTATCTGCAATGGGCGAGACGCCCCCTTTTGGGATGCGAGTATGCCTTTATAGGCGAGAGGGCCCTGTGGCGGAGGATGCCTGCGAGACGGTTAGGAGGGTTCGTCTCACCGATGGGTGTTCCCCTACTCGCCATATAAAGAGAGGTCCATTTTGACAGATCTATATCCGAGAGGATTTTTACTCTTCTACCCCGGGTAATTTTAGCCTTTTGCCCTTGATGGTCTGCATATAGCTCCTCATAACAGCGGAGTTTGGCTGTTGGCAGACCCGACCGGGGTACTATGGTAATTTCAGGCCAGTTCAGTGTGGTTATTTACAGATCCAACTCAGAAAACTATAAATAGACCCATAGGGGTTCTTCAAAAGCACACCCATTTTTTTCCGGGACTTGAGCGGTTTTATCTGTGCTTTCTGAGGAGCTCCAAGCCCAGCTATTGGCTTTGGAGGGGAAGCTCTCAGAGATCTTCCGGGTAAGAAGTGGGACCTCCCTGCTGAGGCTTTGAGTCAGTTTCTAGTCCTTCACGACCAGTCAGAGGCTGGAGCTTGGGACAAGTAGGTGTTGGCTACGCCCCTAATTTTTGAACTTTTGTCGAAGTCAAGTTTTGGCTTCAACACGTCTACTATCTCAGCAAAATCCTCTCAGATGTGGAAACTCGATATCTAGCAGTAGACAAGACAGCCCTAGAGCTCGTTTTCTCAGCCAGGAAGCTTCGTCCCTACTTTCAGGCTCATATAATCAAAGTGTTGACCGAGCTACCTCACTGATTTTATCAATGATTTCCTGATTTGTGTTTTTCGAATTGTGTAATGCATTTATTTTTTAATAAAAATACTATGTGATGTGTGTAAGCCACGGGCCTGATCCCGCGCAAGTTATCCTTATTCAAATATTGAATTATGTTGCTGCAAATCTTGTATATTCAAACATGGAAGATGACGCACTCATAACTCCCCGTGGGGGCCTGTCCCCCTCACGGCTAAGCCGCGAGAAACCCTCGTGCAAACTAAGCCATAAGAAACCCTCGTGCAAACTAAGCCGCGAGCGACCATCACGCAAACTCACCGTGGGGGCCTGCCCCCCTCACGGCTAAGTCGCGAACAACCCTCGTGCAAACTAAGCCGCGAGCAACCCTCGTGCAAACTAAGCCGCGAGTAACCCTCACGCAAACTCCCCGTGGGGGCCTGCCCCCCTCACAACTAAGCCGCGAGCAACCCTCGTGCAAACTAAGCCATGAGTAACCCTCATGCAAACTAAGCCGTGAGCAACCCTCGCGCAAACTCTCCGTGGGGGCATGCCCCCCTCACGGCTAAGCCGCGAGCAACCCTCGTGCAAGCTAAGCTGCGAGCAACACTCGCGCATACTCCCCGTGGGGGCTTGCCCCCCTCCCACTCACGGCAAAGCCGCGAGCAACCCTCGTGCAAACTAAGATGCAGGATAGAACTATGCGAATGAAGTTGCAAATCTGGTTCGCATAGAATACTCCATCCACACGCTGCCCCTGTAGGCCAAACTTGCAAAAACAGTACTCAAAGGAGGAAAAGCAAAAAACAACAGCTAATTGACATAAACAAAATAATGATGTCATACAGACCAGCGCACAAGAGCGCTCACTACAGCTGTAAAGCAAAGACAACACACGTCGCAAATAGCTGGAAGAAGAATATAAAAACACAAATACAAAGACATGATGCCGCTACTCATCAGCAGCATCAACATCAGAGCGGTCATCCTCAGAAATGTCATCAAAGCTAAAGCCAGAGGTGTCGCATCCTAGGCGCCGACCAACAAAACGAAAGGCCTTCGCCGCTCCACGCCTAAGGGCTAACTCACGGGTGTCTTCCACTTGAGGCTCCACCTCCTTGGACCAGATCTCGTCACGCACCTCCTCCGCAATCAGACTATGGTTTCGCATGTAGTCCAGTGACTGTAAGTACTCCGCAAGTCCAGCGGTCTTCAGCTCCAACACACGGCTCTCAGAAGATAGCATCTCCACTTGGGAACTCGCCGCCCGAAGACGAGACTCTAAACTGTTGGTTTCCTCCTGGAAATGCTTTAACATATGGGTGGTTCTCTCTACCAGTGTCTTCTCTACCTCCAATGCCACACGTGCATTCACCAACTCGGACTTCAGCCCAGACCCTATCTGGCGGAATCGTGAAACGTCACGGGCATGCTCCTTCCTTGAGAAAGTAAGCAAGCTCGTCGTCGATATAAGCTTCTCCTCAAGGGCCAAATACCCGTCCTTTAAGCTCACAAAATGGGCATTCCAAGTAACGACAGTCCGGTCTTGAGTCTCAACCTGCACAAAGGAAAAATGAAAACTAACATAACAAGGTATAAAGTGAAAATTTCACGCAAATGAGAATACTTACCACACCGCAGCTGGCTGCCGCCTCTGCAGAGGGAACTCGAAGGGCCGGACATTCAAGTACCTGAACCACAGGGGTGGTGTCATCTCGGGCAACCAAAGGAACATCCCCATCCATCATCTCAACACCGCTAGAAGAAGCTGTGCTAGTTTTTCTCTTACAACTGCCACCGAAAGGTGCCTCGATACTTTGAAAAGAATCCAAAGAAATGTCGCACTGCATTAAGTGCTTCTCCTCCACAAATGAGAAAATGCTGAACAAGCGATTGACTAACATGTGGGGTTCTGAAAACACCAACACCGGTGAAAATTCCCGCCCTTTCCCCTTCTGGCGGCGACATCGATCGAGGAGAAAATTCCACACCTCTGGTAAACCCCAAGGGTTCCTGATGTAGCCAAAAATAGTGTTCCCGTGATGACAGTCTATACGAGCCATGAAATCGAGCCAACTCTTATTGCTATGAATCTTCACACGCTCCCCACAATCAGAGATCACATCGCACAACTCTCGGAAGCACTCCAAAGTAACTCTCTCACCGTGCTTACTGAAGAAAACAACCATACCCATGAGGCGCACTACTCCCGAGGTGAACTGCGAGATCGGCACCCCGCTAAATTTCAAAATCTCAGTCACCTCCTCGCAAGGTGGGAATCGAAAGTCAGTCCTTAAAGTGCTCTCGCAGACTGTCAGCCGGCCTCGGGGGGGGGGGGGGGGGGGATTCTGCACTCTCTCCTTGACATGCAGAATTCTCACTTCCAAATCAGCAGGTAGCCCAAACTTCTTCATCGAAATAACAATTTTGTTGAAACCAAAAATCGGTCTCCTGTGGAGTTCGACCCTTGGGGAAGGGGTGGCCTCGCACCTACTTTACTCCTGCAAGCAAAACAACAAGGAAAACAAGGAAAGACTGACCCAAGGGCTCGGCGGGGAGGTCCCACCACACACCTGGAAGATCTCAGAGCGTTTCCCCTCCTTAGCCAGAGGCCAAGCTAAGGTACCCTCAGAAAGCACTTGAAAACTAGAGCAGGAAGGCACATGAAGCCTGCTTTCTGGGGTACCCCTTGGGTCCTATTTATAGTTTTTAGAATCTGAACTGCCAATAACCAAAAGAGCTGACCTGAAATTACCAGAAAACCCTTGGGTGGGTCTGCCAACAGCCAAACTCCTTTGTTTTGAAGGGCTATAGGCAGACCAGCGGGGGCAAAACAGTAAAAAGTACCTCATTCATCCAGGCGAGCTGGGGGGGGGGGGGCTTGGTCACCTCGGCAGGTCCTGCTCGCCTGATGTTGCCGAGCTCCGTTGTCAGGGCGCGAGCTGGGACTAGCTCGGCGAATGCCGAGCTCGGGGTCGGCGAATACTGATCTCCGGTCGACGAATGCCGATCTCCGGTCGACGATCGTCGATCTCTGGTCGACGAATGCCGAGCTCGGGCTCGGCTCCCTTGCTGCTGAGCTCGCCTACTACCTTCAGCTCGATCTGTCTGGTTCCTGGCGGCCTTGCTCGCCGGACATGGGGTTGTACACAATCCCCGCTCTTTTTGAGCTTGACAAAGCTCGGAAAGAAACATCCAACCCCAAGTGTGCGGCGAGCGTGGGTTGGCGAGCTGGAGGGAAGCTTTGGGTGGGGTCCACCTGCAGCTATATATATGTGCACCTGCCCACCTACCTGACTCTTGCCATTCCCTTCGATCTAACCCTGCCAAGATGTCGCTTCCCAAGGAAATTCAAGAACGCTTAGACCGAGCTCGCCAGGCTTCTACGGCGGTTCCTGCCACAGTTCCTCAAATCGATTCTGCCGAGCCCGGCTCCAAAAGATCGAAGTCATTCCCTCAGGCGGTCGAGCCCATTTACCACGACCTGAGGGCCACCCTGGAGCGCGAGACCGGCTCTTCCACCTGGATAATTCGTGAGAAGGATAGAGAGGTTGTCGTAGTCGGCGATGACCTGGATAGTCATCCTGACGATAGGGGGGTGGGGGGTGGGGGGGTGCCACCCCGCGAGAGCCCATACCGCGAGGTGAGATGACTCCCGCGGACTCGCGGCTCATGGAACCGGATAACCGTCCCCAGGACCCGCCTCTTCTCTTCAGGATCCTACTAGTGAGCTCGCAGAGGCCGAACTCGCCAGTGCGTGCCTCCTATCCCCGACAACCCGACGCTGTCGCGGGGGCGGGCCTGGGAACCATCCCCACCCCGGGATTCGAGCTCCTCTCGCTGGGGGCTCGCGGTCCAGGTCGCGGGAAGGATCTGAGGTTCATCCCTCCCTGCATCTCCTTCGAGCTGTCGAGCTCGTCAGGTTAATCTTGTTTGAATTCCTGCTTCGGGTTTTTCCTGCATTACTCTTCTTACTGATGCTTGTCCTTACAACTCTCCCCAGCCAATCCGCTGCCGAGGAATCCTCGCGGGCAGCCCACTACTCTCCCCTCCCATCTCCAAGATCGCTGGACTCTTACCTGGGTCCGGAGTTGGATCAAGGCGAGCTGGCGAGGAGGGAGGTCAAGCTCCTCAAGAAGTTGGTGTGCGGCCTCCGCGAGGTGCAGGGGGTCAACGAGACGCTCCAACGCGACTAGGCGCGTCTCGCCGACGAGGTGCGAAGTGGCCAGGCTGGCGAGCTGATGTCCCCCTCCCGGCTCCTGGACGGGATAGACGATGGCCTCTCGGTGGCGCAGAGAAATTCGGGGAGGATCCGCGAGCTGCTCCACGCACGGCAGTCTGGGGGGCGGGGGTCGCGAGGCCGGGGTAGGTAAGTGAGAGGCTCCTTTGCCGAGCCGACTGGCATTCACATCCCGGTGTTCTCCCTGCTCGCGCGCCCTAATTTTTTATTCCTGAACTTTGTTTCTGTAATAAGTAGCTTTTAGAATATTCTTGGACATGTTATTCAAATAATATACTGCAATGTTTGACTTAGCCTTGGTTGGGATGCGCCAGAAGTTGGCGAGCTGGGGTGGCGAGCTGGGGTGGCGAGCTGAGTTGATTGGACGGCCTACCCCAAATTTCTTTTCCTATAAATAGCCCCATCCCCTCACCTACCCCGTACTGTGCCTTTATTGCTTTCTTTCCCTCTCTCTGTGCTTCTTTCTCTTCCTGCTAGCACTCCGCTCGTTCATCTGCGATCATGGGCAAGACCAATCCAGATGCCGGCGGCCGCTCTAAGTGTGCGCAGCACTTCACAGATTACTATTTCTTTGAGGGCCACACTAGCGAGGAGGAGCTCGCAGAGTTCAGGGCCGAGTATGTACCGCTGGGCTTCGAGGTGAGCGGGCCGAGGCAGGGCGAGGTTATTAACACCTTCTACGGGGACGAGCTCTCCTTCCCCATCTCGCATTTCAAGGTGGGGTTGTGCCTCCCCCTCTGGTCGGAGATCCGGCAAATCCTGAAGTACTATGGAGCCGTGCCCGCGCAGTTGAACTCCAACGCCATCGCGATGATGGTGGCGTTCGCGATCTATCTCCGGCGGGAGAGGATTGAGTTCAACCTGACAGTGTTCAGGAAACTCTTTTCCTACAAGGTGACGCCAGATGGGGTCTCCTACTTCGGCGGCTCGCTGATCAAGGTTCGCGAGATCGCGAACAAACATCACACCTGGATGACCAAGATCGCCTTCATCAAGGGCGATCTCGGCAACATCCCCTACTCGCCCCAGCAAAAAGGCGAGGAGGTCTACCGCCCCCCTGCCGTGTCCGGCAACGACGCCGAGCTCCACAAGTTCTTTCTCCACAAGGACTTTGAGGTCGTCTTCCTACGAAGGGGCCTCGACGCGCTCCCCCCGTTCTTCCCGACGAAGGTATTGTTCTCTCCTCATCTTGCCGAGCTCGCCTGATCGTCGAGCTCGCCATATTGTTGCTGAATCTCTTCTAAATTTTTCCAAGTATTTTCCTTGCAGGGGAGCGGATAATTCCGGCGAACCCGCCGTTTGTGGATCCGAGGTCGCACCCGGATCCTCTCGCTCGCGAGAAGGGGGCGGCGGCGGCCTGCCAAGATGAGGCGGCCCTATCTCAACCCTCTTCCAGCAAGAGGCCACCTGAGGATGTGGGATCGAACCCGCCACACCGTCCGCGACCTCCAAAGAAGATCCGGAGAGCCCTGTTGGCTCCGCGGGGGCAACATCAACAACAACATCAACAACCCAGCCCCTAATACATCAGCTCGTCGGAGACCTCTACCGACGCGTCGCCGGGGAGCCCGCTGTAGGAGATCACCAGCAAAGGCCGGAAGGGCGGCGGGGCCCCTTCTTCTGCGGCGGCTATCTCGCCACCTCCCTCGGCGAAGAGGGCAGCTCGCGAGCGCGGGGCGCCGAAGCAACACCCCCTCTTCAACTTCGGCGAGCAGTGAAAGGACTCGGCGGGCGAGCCCATGGTGCAGTGGGATGAGCTCGCCCATCGAGTCTACTTCTCCACCCTGCACCCCTCCTGGCATGACCGTGAGCCCGCCACCGGCCATGCCTACGCCCTCAGCTTCGGCCTATATGGCCCCGAGGACGCCGAGGCCTACAAGAACATGACCCTCCGACAGCTCGGCCACGAGGGTCTGCAGGCCCATCTCCGGACCCTGGAGCTCCACCACATGCTGACCCGCCGCAGCTTCGCCCTTAGCAACCAACTCCAAAAGGCTGAGCAAGCTCGCGACGTCACCAAGGATAAGGTCACTGACCAGGCGAGGCAGCTCGGCATCGCGGAGGGTCTACTCGCCCAAGCCGCTGGCGGGCTGGTAAGCGTCAAGCTCTCCCCTTCTCTTTTACTTAGAAAATTTTGTGTTGATGCTAACTGGATCTTCTCTTTACCAGGATGCCAAGGCCGCGGGGGAGCTTCAGGCTCGCAATGCCGAGCAGGGGGAGGAGATCAGTCAGCTGCGCTCCCGCCTCGCCGAGCTGGAGGGCGCGGACACAAAGCTGAAGGAGGAGAATCAGCACCTCAGCCGCGAGGTCCGCCGCCAGGCGGAGATCTTCTTCCGAGCCCGCAACGTCGATCCTTCCCTCCCTTACAAGAGGCCGCGGATCTTTGGCGAGGCCGATCTCGCCGAGGGGTTGCGAATCAACTCCATACAAGCTGCCGAGTGCACCTCCAAATGATGAAGGACACGGGGGTGCTGGTGGAGGGATGCGAGGAGATCTCGGCCCGGGACCTGATGCCGAGCCTGTTCCCGGCAACACCGCCCAGCGAGAAGGAAGACAACTTGGATGCGATGTTCGGGAAGAGCTTCGAGGATCAGTCAGGTGAAGGGGACCAGTCCGGCGGGGGGGGGGGGGGGGGGGGGGGAGGCCTGAACTTGTACATCTTATTTTTTGTTTACTCACCGAGGCGAGCTCCCTGTAAACATTCTGTAAACACTTATTTAATGAATGAAAGATTTTTCTTTGTACTTTGTTTGTTATGCTCTGTACATCCGCGAGTGCTTCCCCAGGCGACCTCGCATAGACAGGTTCCGCGTGTAGGGTAGTCATGTGTGCGCGCCCGCGAGTACATGCGTTTTGAGTGCTTGCCGAGCTCCAGGCAATTTGGGAGCGGACTTCTCTCCGCCCTTGCCATGTCACCTTAACTCGCCCGCGAGCCATCCAGGTTGAACTCAGAAAGAAGAAAAAAATCTTCTAAGTCACACAGGCAAAGGGGTGAAGTGCCCCGGCCTGGCTCGCCTTCCTTCAGCGAGGCCCGGGCTCGCCACCTTTTTGTCGATGCCGAGCTGGGGTTGGCGAGTCCAAACTCGCCTGTGTAGAATCCTCTTGCTGATGCCGAACTGAGTTAGGCAAGTCCGAGCTCGCCTATACAGAACCCCCTTTCCCCTTGCTCCTTGGCACTTGAAACTTCTTGATCTCTTCCTGGCAATCTCAAGGCCGATACCATCAAGTGACTTCCTGCCCTGCCAGCTAGGTGAGAGCCTGGCAGCGAGATCTGCTCGGGGTCCATTATCAATACCATCGAGTGACTTCCTGCCCTGCCAGCTAGGTGAGAGCCTGACAACAGGATCTGCTCGAGGCCAAGGATGACACCGAGTGACTTCCTGCCCTGCCAGCTAGGTGAGAGCCTGGCAGCGAGATCTGCTCGGGGTCCATTATCAATACCATCGAGTGACTTCCTGCCCTGCCAGCTAGGTGAGAGCCTGACAGCGGGACCTGCTCGAGGCCAAGGATGACACCAAGTGACTTCCTGCCCTGCCAGCTAGGTGAGAGACTGACAGCGGGATCTGCTCGGGGTCCATTATCAATACCATCGAGTGACTTCCTACCCTGCCAGCTAGGTGAGAGCCTGACAATGGGATCTGCTCGAGGCTAAGGATGACACCGAGTGACTTCCTGCCCTGCCAGCTAGGTGAGAGCCTGATAGCGGGATCTGCTCAGGGTCCATTATCAATACCATCGAGTGACTTCCTGCCCTGCCAGCTAGGTGAGAGCATGACAGCGGGATCTGCTCGAGGCCAAGGATGACACCGAGTGACTTCCTACCCTGCCAGCTAGGTGAGAGCTTGGCAGCGGGATCTGCTCGGGGTCCATTATCAATACCATCGAGTGACTTCCTGCCCTGCCAGCTAGGTGAGAGCCTAACAACGGGATCTGCTCGAGGCCAAACACATTCCATTCCTCCACGCAAGCTAGCTGTGACAGTATTTGAAGTGTTAAAGAATTTTATTATCATCAAGAAATCACTTACATGTTTCAGGGGAAAAACATTTTAAGTCATCACCACTCCAGGTGAGACTCAGGGTCTCGCCATCTATATTTTGGAGTCGATAACCTCCCGATTTTAAAGACTCTTTTACAATGAACGGTCCCTCCCAGCTGGGGTTGAGCTTCCATACAGATGCTGACCTCCATGCTGCATTTACCTTCTTCAGCACCAAATCCCCTTCCACGAACTGTTTGACCCTGACATGCTTGTCAAAGTACTTGGCCATTCTTCTTTTCACCTCCTCTTGTCGGATAGCGGAAAGGTTCCTCAGCTCTTCCACCATGTCAAGGGAGAGCCTCAGCTCCTCATTCTCTGATTGCCATTCCTCTCGGCCTTCTTTGGTCGCAATGACTCGAGGAGTTTGGACTTCAAATTCCACGGGGAGCACTGCCTCGCACCCATGAGAGAGCTTGAAGGGGGTCTCTCCAGTGGCCGTGTTGGGGGTGGTTCTTAGGGCCCAAAGAACCGCGGGAAGCTGCTCCACCCAGATCCTCTTCAAATTCTCCACCTTCTTCTTGAGTAGGTTGACGATGATCTTGTTCGCGGCCTCCACCCGCCCGTTGCTCCTGGGGTGATGGACCGAGGCGAACCTGAGGTCGATTCCAAGCTGCTCGCAGAAGCTAGTTAATTCGACGCTGGCAAACTGGGGCTCGTTGTCCGTGACAATAGCTTGAGGCAACCCGTGACGACAAATGATCTCCCCCCAAACAAAGTTCCTGATTACCTGGGAGGTCACCTTGGCCAACGCCTTCACCTCCAACCACTTGGAGAAGTAGTCGATCATTACTAGGAGGAACCTCCTTTGACCACTGGCCTGGGGGAATGGCCCAACCAAATCCATTCCCCAAATTGCGAAGGGCCAGGGGGCCGTGATACTTTTGAGTCGCTGGGCCGGCTGTAGCTGGAGGGGGGCAAACAGCTGGCACTTATGACACCTTCTCGCGAATTCTGTTGCATCATGGCCCAGGGTGAGCCAAAAGTACCCTTGCCTGATGATTCTTCCTTCCAGGGTCCGACTCCCGGAGTGGCTCCCACACTCTCCGGAGCGGACTTCCTCCAAGATCCTCTGTACCTCATCCTCGGCCACGCAACGGGCCAACATTCCTGAGAGTGTCTTTCTGTACAGCTGCCCGTCCTGGAGGAGGTAATACGCCGACTTGTGTCTTAGCTTCTTCTTATCTGCCCCCTCCGGATACTCTCCCGTGGAGAGGAAAGTTACAGCTGGGTCCATCCACGAAGTTTGTTGGTCAATCTCCATGAGCTCCCCCTCTTCGATGGAGGGGCGGAATAGGTCGGTGATGGTACCCCCCACCTGGGGACCATGCTTTGCTAGTTGGTCGACCTGTTCGTTTGCTTCCCTGGGCACGTGTCGGATAGATAAGGTCTAGAAAGTGCCTATGACCCCCTTCACTTTGGCTAAGTATAATCGCAGGGTGGGCTCCCTTGCCTCAAACTCCCCATTGATCTGGGAAGCTACCACCATGGAATCGGTGAGAACCTCCACGTCCAACACCCCCAGCTCCCTGGCCAGGCGCAGCCCTGCTATCACGGCCTCATACTCGGCCTGGTTATTTGTAATGAGGAAGTGCACCACTACCGTCTGCTCAATTCTAGTTCCTTGAGGGATATCCAAGATCACCCCCACTCCTAGGGAATGCCTCCCCGAGGCGCCATCCACCTTCACCTTCCAAGGAGTCGGGCGGCTGAGTTCTTCCTCCGCCACTTCAATCATGTAGTCGGCCAAGAAGTCGGCCATCACTTGAGCTTTGATCGAGAGCCGCAGAATGATGGAGACATCAAACTCGCTCAGCTCCACCGACCACTTAGCCAGCCTGCCTGAATGCTCCACCCCCTCAAAGATGTTGCAGAGAGGATGGTCGGTTACCACTCGGATTGAGTGTGCCTGGAAGTAAGGTTGCAGCCTCCGGGCTGAGATGATCAGGGCGAAGTCTAGCTTCTCCAAAATCGGGTACCGGATGTAACGCCCCTAGCCGATCCAACGTGACTGCGTCACGGCTCCGCTCTAGGCGACGTACCGGGCTGCAGCCCAAGCACCCCAACCCCTCTCCATCCACAGGCGGGTTGTTGGTGGCCACAGCCTCCCTTTCATGAGGTAAACTCGATAGTCAAGCCCGCACTACGGGGACTTCCCAGGAGGTCACCCATCCCAGTACTACTCCAGCCCGAGCACGCTTAACTATGGAGTTCTTTCAACCCTCATCACCAACTGAGCTGCAGCTCAACTGGTGATGAGAGTTGAAAGAACTCCATAGTTAAGTGTGCTCGGGCTGGAGTAGTACTGGGATGGGTGACCTCCTGGGAAGTCCCCGTAGTGCGGGCTTGACTATCGAGTTTACCTCATGAAAGGGAGGCTGTGGCCACCAACAACCCGCCCGTGGAGGGAGAGGGGTTGTAACGCCCCTAGCCGATCCAACGTGACTGCGTCACGGCTCCGCTCTAGGCGACGCTACCGGGCTGCAGCCCAAGCACCCCAACCCCTCTCCATCCACAGGCGGGTTGTTGGTGGCCACAGCCTCCCTTTCATGAGGTAAACTCGATAGTCAAGCCCGCACTACGGGGACTTCCCAGGAGGTCACCCATCCCAGTACTACTCCAGCCCGAGCACGCTTAACTATGGAGTTCTTTCAACCCTCATCACCAACTGAGCTCAGTTGGTGATGAGGGTTGAAAGAACTCCATAGTTAAGCGTGCTCGGGCTGGAGTAGTACTGGGATGGGTGACCTCCTGGGAAGTCCCCGTAGTGCGGGCTTGACTATCGAGTTTACCTCATGAAAGGGAGGCTGTGGACACCAACAACCCGCCTGTGGATGGAGAGGGGTTGGGGTGCTTGGGCTGCAGCCCGGTAGCGTCGCCTAGAGCGGAGCCGTGACGCAGTCACGTTGGATCGGCTAGGGGCGTTACAATAAAAGTGCACTTTTATTGTAAGGCCCTATCCGATCCAACGTGACAATGTCATGGCTCCGCTCTAGGAGACCCTACCGGGCTGCAGCCCAAGCACCCCAACCCCTCTCCCTCCACAGGCGGGTTGTTGGTGGCCACAACCTCCCTTTGATGAGGTAAACTCGATAGTCAAGCCCGCACTACGGGGACTTCCCAGGAGGTCACCCATCCCAGTACTACTCCAGCCCGAGCACGCTTAACTATGGAGTTCTTTCCACTCTCATCACCAACTGAGCTGTAACGCCCCTAGCCAATCCAACGTGACTGCGTCACGGCTCCGCTCTAGGCGACGCTACCGGGCTGCAGCCCAAGCACCCCAACCCCTCTCCATCCACAGGCGGGTTGTTGGTGGCCACAACCTCCCTTTCATGAGGTAAACTCGATAGTCAAGCCCGCACTACGGGGACTTCCCAGGAGGTCACCCATCCCAGTACTACTCCAGCCCGAGCACGCTTAACTATGGAGTTCTTTCAACCCTCATCACCAACTGAGCTCAGTTGGTGATGAGGGTTGAAAGAACTCCATAGTTAAGCGTGCTCGGGCTGGAGTAGTACTGGGATGGGTGACCTCCTGGGAAGTCCCCGTAGTGCGGGCTTGACTATCGAGTTTACCTCATGAAAGGGAGGCTGTGGCCACCAACAACCCGCCTGTGGATGGAGAGGGGTTGGGGTGCTTGGGCTGCAGCCCGGTAGCGTTGCCTAGAGCGGAGCCGTGACGCAGTCACGTTGGATCGGCTAGGGGCGTTACAATAAAAGTGCACTTTTTATTGTAACGACCCTAGCCGATCCAACGTGACAGCGTCACGGCTCCGCTCTAGCCGACGCTACCGGGCTGCAGTCCAAGCACCCCAACCCCTCTCCCTCCACAGGCGGGTTGTTGGTGGCCACAACCTCCCTTTGATGAGGTAAACTCGATAGTCAAGCCCGCACTACGGGGACTTCCCAGGAGGTCACCCATCCCAGTACTACTCCAGCCCGAGCACGCTTAACTATGGAGTTCTTTCAACTCTCATCACCAATTGAGGTGCACTTTTTATTGTAACGTCCCCTTTGCCGTCCGTGGATCAACACCACTAGGCCTCCGGCGGACCGTTACCGGGCTGCAGCCCAAGCACCCCAACCCCTCTCCCTCCCCAGGCGGGTTGTTAGTGGCCACAGCCTCCCTTTGATGAGCGAACTCGATAGTTAAGCTGGGCCGTACGGTGACTTCCCAGGAGGTCACCCATCCCAGTACTACTCTCGCCAAGCACGCTTAACTATGGAGTTCCTTCACCTCTCATCACCAATTGATCTGCAGCTCAATTGGTGATGAGAGTTGAAAGAACTCCATAGTTAAGCGTGCTCGGGCTGGAGTAGTACTGGGATGGGTGACCTCCTGGGAAGTCCCCGTAGTGCGGGCTTGACTATCGAGTTTACCTCATGAAAGGGAGGCTGTGGCCACCAACAACCCGCCTGTGGATGGAGAGGGGTTGGGGTGCTTGGGCTGCAGCCCGGTAGCGTCGCCTAGAGCGGAGCCGTGACGCAGTCACGTTGGATTGGCTAGGGGCGTTACAGCTCAGTTGGTGATGAGAGTGAAAAGAACTCCATAGTTAAGCGTGCTCGGGCTGGAGTAGTACTGGGATGGGTGACCTCCTGGGAAGTCCCCGTAGTGCGGGCTTGACTATCGAGTTTACCTCATCAAAGGGAGGCTGTGGCCACCAACAACCCGCCTGTGGAGGGAGAGGGGTTGGGGTGCTTGGGCTGCAGCCCGGTAGGGTCTCCTAGAGCGGAGCCGTGACATTGTCACGTTGGATCGGATAGGGCCTTACAATAAAAGTGCACTTTTATTGTAACGCCCCTAGCCGATCCAACGTGACTGCGTCACGGCTCCGCTCTAGGCGACGCTACCGGGCTGCAGCCCAAGCACCCCAACCCCTCTCCATCCACAGGCGGGTTGTTGGTGGCCACAGCCTCCCTTTCATGAGGTAAACTCGATAGTCAAGCCCGCACTACGGGGACTTCCCAGGAGGTCACCCATCCCAGTACTACTCCAGCCCGAGCACGCTTAACTATGGATTTCTTTCAACCCTCATCACCAACTGAGCTCAGTTGGTGATGAGGGTTGAAAGAACTCCATAGTTAAGCGTGCTCGGGCTGGAGTAGTACTGGGATGGGTGACCTCCTGGGAAGTCCCCGTAGTGCGGGCTTGACTATCGAGTTTACCTCATGAAAGGGAGGCTGTGGCCACCAACAACCCGCCTGTGGATGGAGAGGGGTTGGGGTGCTTGGGCTGCAGCCCGGTAGCGTCGCCTAGAGCGGAGCCGTGACGCAGTCACGTTGGATCGGCTAGGGGCGTTACAACCCCTCTCCCTCCACGGGCGGGTTGTTGGTGGCCACAGCCTCCCTTTCATGAGGTAAACTCGATAGTCAAGCCCGCACTACGGGGACTTCCCAGGAGGTCACCCATCCCAGTACTACTCCAGCCCGAGCACGCTTAACTATGGAGTTCTTTCAACTCTCATCACCAGTTGAGCTGCAGATCAATTGGTGATGAGAGTTGAAAGAACTCCATAGTTAAGCGTGCTCGGGCTGGAGTAGTACTGGGATGGGTGACCTCCTGGGATGGGTGCACTTTTATTGTAACGTCCCCTTTGCCGTCCGTGGATCAACACCACTAGGCCTCCGGCGGACCGTTACCGGGCTGCAGCCCAAGCACCCCAACCCCTCTCCAGCCCACTGGCGGGTTGTTGGTGGCCACAGCCTCCCTTTGATGAGGTAAACTCGATAGTCAAGCCCGCACTACGGGGACTTCCCAGGAGGTCACCCATCCCAGTACTACTCCAGCCCGAGCACGCTTAACTATGGAGTTCTTTCCACTCTCATCACCAATTGAGCTGCGGGCTTGACTATCGAGTTTACCTCATCAAAGGGAGGCTGTGGCCACCAACAACCCGCCAGTGGGCTGGAGAGGGGTTGGGGTGCTTGGGCTGCAGCCCGGTAACGGTCCGCCGGAGGCCTAGTGGTGTTGATCCACGGACGACAAAGGGGACGTTACACCGGAGCTCGGCCTTCCTCAGGACCCGACTCACATAATAAATAGGGAGCTGATTCTTCCCCTCTTCACGAACTAAGATGGAGCTCAAGGCCTCCGCCCCGACCCCGAGATATAAGAACAGGACCTCCCCTCCTTCGGCCCTTGGAGCAGCGGAGCCTGAGTTAACTGCATCTTGAGGGCCCGGAATGCCTCCTCGCACTCCTGGGTCCATTCGAACTTTCGACCTCCCCTCAGCGTTTTGAAGAAGGGGGAGCACTTCTCCCATGCCCGGGAGAGGAACCTACTCAACCCTGCCAGCTTCCTCGTCAGCCGCTGGACCTCCTTAGCATTCCACGGCGACCCCAGCTCTAGGATAGCTTTGACCTTATCAGTATTTGGCTCGACCCCCGCTGGGGTGAGGAGGTGCCCCAGGAACTTTCCCCTGCTAGCCCCGAAGACACATTTTAGGGGATTCAACCGCATCCTGTACTTGTTCAGGGTGGCGAAGGTCTCCTCTAGGTCCTGGAGGTAGGAGTCCACATCCCGACTTTTGATCATAGGTCATCCACGTACACCTCCAAATTCCTCTCCTTTTGTTCCATCATCTTTTGGTAGGTTGCCCCTGCATTCTTTAGCCCGAAGGGCACCATCTTGTAACAGTAGCATCCATCCCCTGTGATGAATGAGACATCCTTGATATCCAGGGGGTGCATCCTGATTTGATGATAACCTGAAAAAGCATCTAGAAAACTCATTACAGAAAAACCGACGGCTGAGTCAACCAGCGCGTCGATTCGAGGCAAAGGGTAACAATCCTTAGGGCAAGCTTTATTAAGTAAAGAAAAATCGATACACATCCTCCACCGACCGTCTCCTTTTTTGACCATGACCACATTGGAGACCCATCCAGGGTATTGGATCTCGGACACAAAGCCGGCCTTGAGGAGCTTTTCCACCTCCTCCCTGATAGGCTCTGCCAACTTGTCCGCAGTGGACCTCTTCTTCTGTTGAACGGGGCGTGTTCCCGGGTTCAGGTTGAGGCGGTGGCAGGTCACATCCGCGTCAACCCCCGGCATCTCCGCAGCGTTCCAAGCAAAGATGTCCACGTTCTTCTGGATGCACTCCAGCATCCTGCCTTGGTCCTCCGGGGTCAGCCCCCCGCTGACGTAGATCTTATCCATTCTGCCTCCACGGGTGAGCACCTCCAGCTCTACCACTTCTTCCGCAGCCTCTAGCCTGGACTGCTTCCCCCATTCCTCGACATCTCCCCCCTCTGGGATGGGGACCTCCACTTCCATCTCCTCCTCCACGGCCACCACTTCGGCTAGCTCCTCCTGGTCTCCTCCTGCCGCCTCCCCCTCTGCGGAGTTCCCCGTCTCCAGCTACTCCCTCCTTCCTTCTTGCTCATCTTCCTCCATCCTCCGCCCCATCTCCTCAGCTCCCTCCAGCCAAGAGATGGTGTTCACCACAGTGACGTAGCACTCCCGCGCCACCTTTGGGTCCCCCCTGACCCTGACCTGGATCCCCTCAGCGTTGAACTTCAAGCACTGATGGAATGATGAGGGGACGCAGCGGAAGGCGCTGATAAGGGGCCTCCCGAAGATGGCGCTGTAGCTGCTGGGGGCATCCACAATGACGAACCTGCAGTTTCTGGATTGACCCCCCAGTGTGACATGGAGGCCTACTCCTCCCTCTACTTCCTTCCTCTCCCCTGAGAACCCGAACAAGGGTCCATCCGAGGCCAGCACCCTTTTTGCCTCCACCTTCATCGCGTCAAACGCCTTTTTAAAGACGACGTTGACGGAGCTCCCGTTGTCCACGAGGATCCGAGAGACGGTGAAATTATCAATGGCTGCCTTGATGATCAGCGCATCGCAGAATGGATCCTCGTGATCTGGCATGTCGCTCCTGGAGAAAGTGATCCTCTCCTCCGGGGTGGGGTTTGGGATGTGGAGGCAATGCTCCGTCGGTACATGGTGTGGAGGCTTGCCTTGCGGGAAGCCTAGACCCCTACCCCTCCGTGGATTACTCCGATCCCTCCCCGGGTTCCCACATCCACCCGGTCTTCACAACGATCCTCCTCCGCCCGAGGCAGGACCTCTTCAATCCTCACTTCTTGCCGTCCCTGCTGCTACCGAAGCTCTCTATTCCCTCTCATCTCCAGGAATTCTGGGCACGTGGCTGTGGCGTGCCGCTCCTCCTGATGGAAGTCGCAATAGGGAAACTCCACCCTGACTTCTCTCCTCCTTCTCCTTACTATTCTCCTCCTCCCCCCTAAGGTTATGGTCATGGCCTCCTCTTGATCAGGGAGCCGGGGCCTCTGGGCCTGCCTCTAGCCCGGGGGGTGGAACTGATCTTGCCCCCCTTGATAACGATCCCTTCCGTAGTATCCTCTCTGTGGCCCCTGCCCTTACCACTCGGGTCTCCAACCTAGCCGATGGTCGGGCTCCTGGCGCCCCCACCTTGGCCGCTGCTTCCCCTGGAGCTGCCTCTGCTCCCTCTGTCGGGGCTCTCCTCTCCTCTCCTCCTATCCTCTTCCTCCTTGCGACTCCTTCTCCTCCTACGTGGCCCACCTGGCCAGCTTCCTCGCAAATTCCGGGTTTGATGCCTCCCTGTCAACTTCTCTCGCCGCCCTCTCCATCAGCTCCTTGTAGGAGAGGGGGGGGGGGACTCTCTTCAGCTCCATCCTAAAGAACCCCTACTGCAGTCCTAGGGTGAAGGCCATCATCAAGCTGTGGCCCGACATCTCCTGGACCTGAGTAACCTCCTCCTGGAACCGATCCACATAGCTCCCCAACGTCTCATTCACCCCCTGCTTGATGTGGAATAGGGAATCTGACTCCTTCTTCCTCTTCTTCGAGGTGGTGAACCTCAGCATGAACCCCCGACGCAGGTCCTCAAAGCAGTAGATGGAGCTGGCCGGTAGCTGATGGAACCACTCCCTTGCCTTCTCCCTGAGGGTGATGGCGAAAAGCCGGCACTTGAACCCGTCCGACATCTGTCGGATGGAGACCACATCCTCGAACCATTGGACATGCTGGACCGGGTCTCCCTTCCTGGTGTAGTAGGACATCTCCGGTTCCCTGAACCCATCTGGAACTGGGGCAGAGGAAACCAAGTAACTGAAGGGGCTTACTCCCCCCACTGGGCGAGCTGGCGAGTCTCGCGAGCCCAGCTCGCTGAACCGGCCTCGGCCTGCCGATCCAGGGAAGAGCTCGCGCCCTGGGAACTCGCACCCCCGGCCTTCCTCGGCCACTTCCTTCCCAGCTCGCCTGCCGGGTGCATCCTCGCCCCAGGAGGGGGCGACCGCGATCTGGACTACTGGAGTCGAGCACTCGGCCCACGTGCCGAGTGCGAATTTGACAAGGGTCAACACCTCATTCCTGAAATCTTCGAACATCCCCACCGTGGCGAGGGGCGGGGGGGGGGGGGGCGAGTTCGGCCTGTCAGATCCTTGTCCCGTCATTGAGCTCGCAGAAGCTTTTCTGCAATGACCACGCTCCACGCTCACCGCACTAAAATGTTGAAACCGAAAATCGGTCTCCTGTGGAGTTCGACCCTTGGGGAAGGGGTGGTCTCGCGCCTACTTTACTCATGCAAGCAAAACAACAAGGAAAACAAGGAAAGACTGACCCAAGGGCTCGGTGGGGAGGTCCCACCACAAACCCGGAAGATCTCAGAGTGCTTCCCCTCTTTAGCCAGAGGCCGAGCTATGGTACCCTCAGAAAGCACTTGAAAACTGGAGCAGGAAGACACAGGAAGCTTGCTTTCTGGGGTACCCCTTGGTTCCTATTTATAGTTTTTAGAATTTGAACTGCCAATAGTCAAAAGAACTGACCTGAAATTGCCAGAAAACCCTTGGGTGGGTCTGCCAACAGCCAAACTCCGCTGTTTTGAAGGGCTATAGGCAGACCAACAGAGGCAAAACAGTAAAAAGCACCTCATTCATCCAGGCGAGCTGGGGGGGCTTGGTCACCTCGGCAGGTCCTGCTCGCCTGCTATTGCCGAGCTCCGTTGTGAGGGCGCGAGCTGGGACTAGCTCGGTGAATGCCGAGCTCGGGGTCGGCGAATACTGATCTCCGGTCGACGGATGCCGATCTCCGGTCGACGATCGCAGATTTCTGGTCGACGAATGTCGAGCTCGGGCTCGGCTCCCCTACTACCGAGCTCGCCTACTGCCTTCAGCCCGATCTGTCTAGTTCCTGGCATCCTTGCTCGCCGGACACGGGGTTGTACAAATTTGCTCCTCAGTAAGAGAAGAGCGCAAACGCACGGGACTCGTGGAACGCTTCGAGCCTTGTCACCAAAAAAGAATAATCAGACACAGTATGAGAAGCACAACACGCAACGGTAAGACCCTCAAAGAAGACCAAGGGGTGCCCCCGTGCACACGCACGCGTAAAATATAGCTCCTACGGGCCACGCGCAGGTGCACACGCACAGGCGTGCACGCCGCACATGTAACACCCCCATCCGTCACATGGGATATAACAGAAGATCCGACCGGGGCCCCACGCTATATACCACAGACAACTAGTGGAGTTACATATTAATACCATATTACCGCCAAAGTAAACACACGTCCTAACCCAGAGCATTCTAGCAGAAGCTTTTTAAAACAGTTATAAGAACCCAAGCCACAACAATTCGCCCACTAAAAGCACAAAATATGAATGAGCGCACAAATACACATAGTACTTGGCCTTATGGCCTTACAAGA
This sequence comes from Platanthera guangdongensis, assembly GCA_039583875.1. Classification (NCBI taxonomy): domain Eukaryota; kingdom Viridiplantae; phylum Streptophyta; class Magnoliopsida; order Asparagales; family Orchidaceae; genus Platanthera; species Platanthera guangdongensis. The sequence continues at coordinate 35,169,579 of CM077162.1, read as the reverse complement.
GTTTACTTAAACAATATATGTCTTCCATACATCGACACGCAGGCCGGACACACATGAGCATAAAGAGCAAACATTCTCTTTGGCTTTCAAGGGCGGGCTCAGCAACAAGGGGCTTCAGCCCGCTGCTTGCCACTAGGCTCCACAACACCTGCAATCAACATTCCACCACAACGGTGACAAACAAAAGCAACGGCCAGCTAAAGCTGACCAAATTATAACGACCCCGTCCCTTAATCGGGGCGGCGACGCTCCTTCCCTGCATTTCATTAGTATAATCAAACATAATAGTAAATGCACAATTTAAGCACACTTCACCACAGGCGTAGGCACGCACGACCACACACCCCGTGCACTCAGGGCACATTCTCGGTGAACCCGGTCCACCACCGCCCCCAGGACGGCAACATCGTGAGCGGGTATGGTTTCACTCAATCCGTTGCTCACATCGCCATGTCAATTTAAGTCATTGACACGGGTCAAGCTTCCCCGAAGCCCGAGTATCGATCATACAATTTTACATAACCCAGTTATGTACAAGTTGGCTCCCAGGCCACCAAGATGGCAGAACTACACATCTGCCCAGTTTTCTGGGTGCACCTTGGGGTTAGTCCCCAAGGCTCCCTGTTGCAATCTACCACGTAGAAAAACCCGAAAAAAACGGCATAAAGTCTTTTCTGGCAATAAAAGCATCATGAAAACATCACCGATCCAGGCCAACATGTCCGGGTAGGCTTCACACACCATGCCTATGTCCGTACTTCGATTCCGGACTCTAAATGCAAAATGACGTGGACTATTCATGTCCACCCGAAGGAATACCTCACACTCATCGCACACTCACGAGAGCGGGTTTTCCTATGCAGAAAGGAAGAGGACTTCACATGTCCAAGAAGAGAATCGTTACCCTAGAGGTTCGCTTCGGCCCCATGGAAAACTAACCAGAAGAAAAGCACTGCAACGGTCTTGCCTCTGCGGATCTGGACTCAGTTTGCGATTCGGAACTCCGAAGCTCCACCGGCAGCCAGATTTCTCCTTCTCCTTCTTCCTTGCTCTCCCTCTCTCTAACAGTTTAGAAAGAGAAAGCCTTAAGAGAAATGAGGTTTTCACCCCTACTCCCGACCTTATAACAACAAGGACAAATCTGGACCTTTGGATCCCATTTAAGGAAATGAACGGCCATGAGTCGCACTTAAAAACACTTTCCTGGGCCGAACACGGCCTGTGACACGCCCGTGTCACAGGCCGTGTCTCACGATCTGAATACGATCGTCGAACGCAGAATATGACACGGTCTCCGACACGCTCGTGTACTGCTTGACAGGCCCGTGTCAGCCTATGACACGCCCGTGTCACGGGGCGTGTCCCTCAAATGACACAGGAAATCGTCGCATCCCGACCAGGACACGACCATGATACACGCCCGTATAACAGCTTGACACGCCCGTGTCAGCTTCTAACACGCATGTGTCACAAGCCGTATACCTCACTCGACACTGCCCTGCCGACACAGAGCAGGACACGACCATGAGACACGCCCGTGTCCCAGGCCGTGTGCCCGACCTGGCTTGACTCCGAGGATCGTCGAATGCATTACATCGACCTCACGAAAATTCGTCGAACTCATATCATGACACGGCCATGGACACGTCCGTATCACAGGCCGTGTGAACCTATTCAGGCACCAATTTGGCCTAAAAACGCTATCCGTTCCTTTTTGAGTTTTGGGGCATTACAACACAAGTACGCGCGCGCACTGTTGCGCGCGTGCAATGTTACACACACACATGCACACGGCTGGGCGCATGCATGGTTGTGTGCGCACTGCTGCCCGCACGGCTGCACGCACGCCACTGCGCCCGCTTTGCTCGCACGCTATAGTGTGCACGCGCTGCGCACAACAGCACGCGCCCGCCGCGCGCTACAGGGCGCGCGCCACGCTCTACAGGGCGCGCGCACCGTAGCTCGAGCATCGCAGCACGCTATGGTCGCGAGCGCGCAGCTGGATGCGCGCCCCACACAACTCTGTCCCCGCGCCCCCTTGTGTACCCGCGCATTGGCTGCCATGGCGCCGTCCGATCGTTGGCGCGTCGTCCCCCCTCTCCCACAAAATTTTTTTAACATATTACCTAGGCTTGACGGGCGTCGCTCTCCGATGTTTCTGGCTTTTCGCTCATCGCCGTCATGGTCGAAGAGAATGGGAGAAAATCTTTGCTCTCTCGCTCGTACCAACCTTCAACATCAAAGGATTGGGGGGGGGGGGCAATTGATGGGAATGAATCCCTATTTATAGGCTTGGGTGTGCACTTAACCATCTCCCCCATGATCCCTCAAATTGTGGAGATCATGGGTTTGACTGGTCAACTCACTCCCCCATGATCTCCACCACAATAGGAGAGATCATGGTGGCCTCCCACTCAACAACTACCACTGGCCGCCGCCACCACCGACTGCCACCGCCGCCTACCGCCACTGCCGCCTGCAGGTCGGCCACCGTCCGATCGTTACTGAGCATCCGTCATCGTCCGATCTACAAGTAAACACCCACTAAATCACCAAGTTAGTGGGGGGGGGGGGCATAACCACCTCCTGGAGGCTATAAAAGGAGCCCCATGTCTCCTCATTTCTCACCTTTTTGCTCCAGAGTCTTCCTCTTCGCCAGAGCTCTGCCAAACTCCTCCCTCGGGCCATCTTCAAGCCGCTTACGAGCCAGAGGAACGCCCAAGTCCCCAAGTGCGCGGAGAAGGGAAGAAGACGACCACCGCAAGCTCTCAAGCACACCAGCAACCAAGTTAGCATCCAGAACTCCATCGGCGCAACCTGTTTCCCGTCGTGAGTTAGAAATTCTCCCATCATATTGTAGCCGCAATTTGATAGTGGACTTTGACCGACACAGATCCGGTCACGTGGTTTTTTATCCAGTTGAAGGGTTTTTCCACGTTAAAACCTCTTGTGTCAACTCTCTCTTTTCATTGACTATGTGCGCGCTCGACCGTCCCGAGAGCTAAGCCGGTCCAGTTTATTCCGGTCCGACTGGGACGCCGAGTTAGTCTGCAACACTTATATACATTTATTTATAATGAAAGAATGTCGTATTCCGGTGATGTTGAATGAGATACTATGTTGATTGAAGCAAATGATTATCAAGAAGAAATTTCGTTAGGTAGGGGTAGTGATTCAGACACATTCAGTGAGGATGACAATGATTTAGATTCCTCATTTACGGATGATTTGGAGGAAAGCGAGTTTGAGTTGGATGATGCTATGTATGCAGAAAATATCGATGATGAAATCCAAATGGTGGTTGGAGGAATTTCAACAAAAATTGTGAATGTCAATACATGAGGATTACCAAAAATAGAGCAAGGTAGTCATTCTTTGTCCAAATCGGAGAAACGAAAACATTCACAAATAAATATTTATGAAGGAGACACAAATGATTCCAATTTCGAGTTTGATGTGGGTTTGTGTTTCAAATCCGCAACTGATTTTAGAGATGCAGTTAGATTGTATGCTACCAAGCAAGGCAGACCACTAAATTTTACCAAAAATTGTAGTGATAAAATTCAAATTACATGTGATTGTGGATGAGTTTTGTCTGCTTCGTTCATATCAAAAACTGAGAGGACTTTTCAGGTGAAAACAAGAGGGGAACATGCATGTCATAGGGTTGCAAACCCCTTACATTGCAACTCTAAGTTTCTGGCGGGTAAGTATGAGCATCACATCAGGAGCAACCCAGAATGTCCTGCAAATTCCATGCAAGAAGTGATGCAGATGGAGAACAAAACATCTTTGAGTATCTGAAAGATGTATAGAGTGAAAAAGCATGATTCCAAAGTTATTAGTGGCACTGAAATGGAGCAATACTCTAAGTTGTGAGACTACTGTGAGGAGATTTACAGGACCAACATAGATACCACAATTAAGGTAAAATGTAAGCATGATATAGTGTCTCAAACTTGTATTTTCAAGAGAATTTACATAAGGGGTGCATTGACGAAGGGACTCATGGCCGGTTGCAGACCGATCATAGGTTTGGATGACACTCACATTAAAATAACTGTAGGTGGGGTGTTATTATGTGCAGTTGGCATTGATGGTTACAATAACATGTTTCATGTTTCTTACACTTATGTTTTGAAGGAAAACACCAAAACTTGGGAATGGTTTATTGCACTCATTACGGAAAACTTGTGTGTGGAGAACAATCACATGTGGACAATCATGTCAGATAAGCAGAAGGGGTTGATAAAGGCTGTTGAGAAGTTATTGGCTAATGCCAAGCACAGGTTTTGTGCAAGGCATATGTACAACAACCTTAAGCAAAAATTTAGAGGCCTGCAGTTGAAGGAGTTGTTATGGAGAGCTGGTTCTGCTACAAGGGTTGTTGACTTTAATGCTGAAATGGAGAAATTGAAGGCATGTGATAGAATGGCTTATGATTGGGTAAGGGTTAGACCTGAAAAACATTGGGCTAAGTCTCATTTTAATATTTGGCCTAAGTGCGATATGCTCTTAAATATTTTTTGTGAAAGTTCACCCAAAACCGGGCTTCCTCTCTCCCCTTCTTCTTCCTTCTTGTAATTTGTAATGATCTTAAAGGCTAGAGATAAGCTAATAATCACAATGTTGGAGACAATACAGATAATATTAATGAAAAAGCTCCATATTCAACGAGCCAAAGTGCTCAAATTTAGTGGAGATGTGTGTCCTTTTATGCAAAATTTTTTGGAAAACAACAAGAAAGAAGCAAGCAGCTATATTTTAGTATGGTATGGTGGTGATAAATTTGAAGTGGAGGGATGGAATGGAGATAAATGGACGGTGGATTTGACTTTAAGAAATTGTAGTTGTAGGTGGTGGAAACTTACCGGTATTCCTTGTGTGCATGCAACATCGTGTCTCTTTTATCATAGGGAAAGTGTTGAGGACTACATGGATTATTGGTATAAAGGAAGAATGTTCATGAGGGCTTGTGAGTATTTACTAAATCCTATAACTTCAAGCAAAGACTGTCCCTTAGCAAATTTGAACCCCATCGTTCCATGGACTAGCATTCAAAGGAAGCCCGAAAGGCCATCACAACATGTTCTAAGAAAAGAATTTGATGAATTAGAGGGAAAAAACGGAAGTAAGAGACACGGTGCAAATTACACATGATCCAACTGTGAAGCACGAGGGCATAATAAAAAGGGATGTCTGGAAGCATCCCAAGCGTCAATGGCCTCAACGTCACCAAAAAATTCAAAATTCCTGTAATCATTATTTTTCCTTATTCCTGTTTTGCAATTTTTCTTATTATTCAACTGCTAATATTAAATTTGCTTTAAAATATAGGTGAGTAGGAACACATGAAGTGTCGTGCTTCCATCAAAAGTTATCTATCATTTTGGAGCTCGTGGAAATTTTGGAGTTCGTGGAAAATTTGGAGCTCATCAAAAGTCTGCTACAAGGGTTCTTTGGCTTCCGATTTAGTTTTTGAAACCCTATAAAGGGCTCTCTGTAATCGTTTTTGTTGGTTGAAAGATTTGAGATTTCTGGGTTATTGATTTCCTGTGAGCTGCCATGAGATTAGGCTTGGCTGTTTAATTCATGTAGCTAATCCTGTGTGAAATTACTTGTTTACATTTTTTGTTTAGTAGTTGATGAAAGTGTAAGTGCTGCTACTATTTGCTGAAAAAAATTTAAAATGTTTGCTGAAAAATGTTTGCTGCCAAGAGATTTAAAATGTTTGCTGCCATGAGATTTCTGTTTTAGTAGACTATAAAATGTGATTTTTTAAGCTCTAGTAGCTCACAGGAAATGTGATCTGCCTGTAGCTCATACTTACCTTGGAAAAATGTGATCTGCCTGTAGCTAATCCTTGGAAGTACAACAACGAGCTTGGATGTTTTAAAAGTGCTTAGCTCTAGTATTTGAGAAGTACCAAAATGCCATTGATATTTAAGCCTAGGGTGCAAAGTGCCAAATTTTTAAGTTTGAAGGATGCAAAGTTCCAATTTTAATAAATTGGGGTGCAAAGTGCCAAATCCTTGTAATTCGGGGGTGCATTTTGCCAAAAGTCCGAAAAATATTGAGGTTTATTTTTGATTTTAGGTGTGTCAAATATAATTCGAAATTAATAATATAATATATGAAAAACTTAAATTAATTAGATTGAATTAGGGCTCTGAACATCTGAATGGGTAGTGGATCATCGTCTCCTCAGAAATTATGCGTTCATGGGTCGACGATCTCCTCACAACCCGTGAACAACTCCTTTGTATGTAATTTTATAGCCGATATTAGTTCAATAAGTAGAGATTGGATTTGTACATGAAAGAAGCTTTTTTTCTTCTACTCGATGCTTTTCATAACCACCATTATACTTTTTTATATTCTTTTGTTTTATATTGTAATTGCTTTGTTATGAGATATATGAGAAGAGAAGAAGTGAGGTATGTTTAATTGATTATTTGTCAATTGATCTTCCCACCTCTGACAAAGTGTGCACATCAAAGATTTCAAGAAAATTAAGTACCAAGATCTAATTGACTCATAAACTTTGGTTGTTTTTTTGCAAATCATGAAGGTCTATCCGCAGCCAATTTTTTCCTTCTTTATTTGAGTTTATAGATGTATATCTGTAGACTAATTTTAAACTTAAGTAGTCGACGTCTTTGTTTTCTTTAGAAGAGCCCGACAACGAAGAAACTTCTTTGACCACCTTCTGACCCCATGCTAACGAATCTATCCCTCGCCGAGCCAGACGACGACGCCACTATGAATAATTCCAACATCTGAACATCAAGGTAAACAAACTCGAACTTGAAGAAATAGACATAAGAGTAAGATGAAACACTTTCTGCTCTCTGTGTAAAGCCAAGATGAAAGCCCCCCTCTTGTCCATATCAGATACACATTAGCTTTGTTGCATCAAGGGAACTAAGTCATACATCCCAGATTATGATCCGAAAGATTATAAAAGGTAAAATCAAAATTAGAAACCCTAAAGGACCTAATGATTGTCCTCTTTAGAGCTGGATACTTCTATTTTTTATATTTTGTATTGATTTATGAATAACTAAATTATCCATGAATAATAAAATTAGATTTCGTTAAAACTACGAATAGCCAAATCCGATCTGCAAATAACAATTGTTTAAAATTTATGTAAAGTCTAAGAAGACAATATCAATATTTAAAAGTTCATTTTGCTTGCTAACACTCAGATATTATGGATGCTAGATAAATTAGGTCCATGGCTTGATGCTTTCAAATACATAAATATCCATTTAATTGAGCTATTTAGAGACCCTAAATACATAAATATCCATTTTATTTTTTTTAAAACAACGAATTTATCATGGGATGTGGCACCAATTGCATAGAAAATGTGAGAAACTTGACTAGGATGGTTTGGACACGTACAAAGGAGACCATTAGAGACACTTATTAGGCGTTGTGAGAATTTAGTCATTAGGCATGTTAAAGGGAGGGGGGGGGGGGTAGACCAGCAATGCTTGGAATGAAGCTATAAGATAAAACAAGATGTACTTAGCCATTAGTGAGGTTACAACTACAAATAGGGCATAGTGGTAACAAAAGATCCATATAGCTGACCAGTGACGGAGCCAGGAAATAATGTCAGGGTGGGCAGACTCCATTCATAATATAGTAAAAAAATAACATAAATAATTCAAATAATTGTATTAATACAAGAAAAATAACACATGAATAATTAACAATATTTCAACTGATTTAAAATTAAAACACATAACATCATCTTTCATAGTTGACCATGTTGACTTTTTCATATTTTGAAAGCGTTTGATGATAGTCTCAATATCATTACTTTTGAATATATCTCTTTCAATATATATAACTAAGCAACCATTCATCATTGGGTCTCCATCCAATTACAAAAATGGTTTTTCACGATATACAACGCAGAAAATGCCCTCTCAACTATAGTTGTTGTAACTGGTAAAACCAAAGATAATTTCATCAGTAAATAAACCAAAGGATATAAAATATCCTTTTTTTCTCAACCATCTTTATTGCAAGATCGCTAATTCCATTTACTTGTGTAAAGACACTATCAGTCCAAACATCATAAATATAAGTCTCCAACTGACAATTCAGTTCCATAATATCTAAATTTGAAAATTTGGATGGATAAAACTCAACAAGTCGTCTCATTTTTGCTTATCAAATACAGAAAATGAATTATACGAACTCAAACATGCAACACAAAGAAGTAGTTCTGTATTTCTCTCCGTAAATTGATTATTTCTTAAAGCTGCATATGCATCACATTATAAAATATATCAAGTCGATAATGATATAAAATTATCATTTCTTGAACCTTTCTTCTTGATCTGCCTCTTGCAATATATAAAGTATTCATTTCTGGAATACTAATTTTGTAATTATTCTAGAATAAGGAAACTTCATCAAATAAGTCTTTTCAAACTTTATCCTGTTTATCCTACAACATTTGTTTAGAAATTTTCACTAAATGCATGACATTACTAATATCTTGGTCTTTGCGTTGCAATCCTTGTGATAAACTATTAGTTATTCCCAATATATCTCTCATAAAAAAAACAATTATGAAATCAAATGATTGAAGTGAATGTAATAATGAAAAAGTTGTTGCTTTATGATCAAAACTTGAATGTAGATCTTTTTCAACGATCTCAAAAAGATCGATAATAGAGGAAAATATCACAATTATGTTAAACAATGAACCATAATGTGATCTCCATCTAGTATCACCTGCCCTTTTAAAAGTCTTTTCTTGATTTAAACCAGTAACACTTAAAAGTTCACCTTTTTGTAAACCTTCAATAATCCTAACAAATTGAGACTCCCGTAAAATCTCTTGACGCTTACATGAGACATTGATTATAATGGTCAAAATGACAGCCAATTCAAAAAGCCAAGCAACTTGAACATGATTTTTTGCAACTGCTACTAACGCTAATTGAAGTTGGTGTGCAAAATAATAAACATAATATGCAGATGAGTTCTCTTTCATAATTAGAGCTTTAAGTCCATTAAACTCCCCCTGACATATTACTTGCACCGTCATATCCTTGTCCTCGTAATTTTGAAATGTTGAATCCATGATATAAAAAGAATTCTTCTAAAGCTCCTTTAAGAGAATGAGCTCATGTATCTATTACATGCACAATTCCAAGAAAGCGTTCAATTGCCATTCATTGTTAACATAGAGCAAAACTATAACCATTTGCTCTTTAGTAGATATATCTCGTGATTCATCTATCAGTATAGAAAAAAATCATCTCCAATATCCCTTTTAATACAATTTATTGTCTCAACTGCCATTGCATTGATAATATCTTTTTGAATTTCAGGAGCACTTAACTTGTTATTTTCTAGTGCATTATGCAAAATCACTTTTTTCACCTTATCATTATGATCTCCAAGAAATCATAAAAGCTCGATAAAATTTCCTTGATGTGTTGAAGAATCTGATTCATCATTACCACATAATGATAAACCCTGTTGTATTAAAAATCGAATGCAATCAACTGATGCAGTTAGGCGTGTTTTATATTCCTGTTTAGTGATATCTGTTTATTTATGAAACCGGACTTCAATATGCTGACGTGATTTCATTAAGTTAGTGCACATCACTGCAGCTTGATTGTGAATACTATTGAGACAACCAACATGTTCTCGAAGTCTAGTTAAACCATCTTTCCAATTTCTAATTCCATCAATAGTAAATGAATCTCCCCCGATTGCTATTTCATTTCAGGCTTAAAAAGATAACAAAATATATAAAATGCCGTGTTTTTGTTATGCTATATTCCAACCAAGAAGGAAATTGCTCAAATCATGGATAATTGAACTTTCTAGGTGTATTCCCAAACATTGTCTGTGGAAACTGATGATGTCATGGTTAACATACCCTTTAATAAATACTGTATTCTAATTTCATCTTCATTATTAACATTATAATCTGAAATTCTAACTCATAAACCTGATTTGACTATTATGTTGTCTAGATTAGCTTCAATCCAACCCATCTTTAAATTTGATTTCAAATCATCTTCACAAATTCTTTTCTTCTTAAGAGATGATTTAGAAATCAGAAGTTTCTTAAAATACTTATTCACCTCTGTAAAAAGTAATAAAAAATATAAAATAATCAATTTATTAAAGAGATTTTAGTGAATGAAATTTCAATTTTTTTTCAGAGAAACATTCTCTAGACATTATCAAAACTTCTTCACTGGACAAAAATGGATTAGAAGTAGTGGGCAGGAAGGAGGTCGAGCTCAAAACCTTTGATGATCCAATGGTCCCTGGGCAATAATCCGGAAAGACGCGAACTATGAATGTCAGGGATCACCTCGCAGCTCTCGGGCGCCTCGTCGCCGTGGTGTCCGGCTCTCCGTGCGGCACCGACGTGTGGGACAGATTTAGGGCAAGCTTCGAAAGGGGAATAAAATAAGGGATGGAAAGGAATTGAGATCGAGAATATTAGGGTAAAAGGGCGGATGCTGTATAAAAAAATACTTGATGGATTGATCGCCGTTAGATTACATCTAAAGGCAAAAAAAAATTAAAGCAAAGTTTTATCTTGGATTCGAACTCAAATCATCACCAAAACTGTTTAAAAGTTATACCAATGCACTATGCACTGAATTAGAACTACTGAAAGGTTCTTATATAATAATAATAATAGTAATAATAATAATAATAATAATAATAATAATTATATATATTAAAAATTTAAACTCGTAGTCATAATCTATTGGAAATTTTGCAAAATTCAGGGTAGGTAGCTGCCCACCCTGGACTACACTTAGATCTGTCCCTTTAGCCAACCCCACTATAACGGGACAAAGACTTGAGTGTTGTTATTATTGTTAACAAATTTATCACTTGCAATTAAGGGCATCTTTGGATGGGCTTACTTAGGGCTGCACACTGCAGCTTTTTGATAACAGGCACGTGCCTGCATTCAATTTTCGGAGGAAAAAATAAAGGTTTTTTGTCCTATGCAAACCTATAAACATTAATAGTTGATTTCTCCTCAATAGCTCAACGAAATTCAAATATTAAAGCGGTGTTGGACTCGTATCGAAAAAACACAGAAGATTGACCCTTCAATCAAATATTTTCATGGAGATTTGACAGGACTATCAATTTTACAAAATTAACATTTTATAACTAATTATCAAAAATCCATTAATTAGATCAAATAATCACCACCGTTATAAGACTCATGAAAATTAGCGAAACAATTTATAAAATGTGTATAAATCAACAATAGTTATAAGTGATATTTTCAACAAATTTGACCCATTTTATAATGAGTTTTCCCATATTTTTACATATTAACTCGTTTATAGAGCGATGTAATGGAACATGCATCTTACAATGGAATTCACGATCTTTACTATTTTCCGGCTCACTCGTTTTCGGCTCACTTGAATCTTTTGGTAGACCGGTCGAGCGCGCAATCAGTCACAGAGAAAAGAAAACGAATGACAAGATATTTTTTTACGTGGAAAGCTCCGAAAAGAGGTAAAAAATCACGTGCCCAGATCGATGCTGACCAAAATTCATTATTTGCAGGTTGTTGTGCAGAGTTTTTGAGAGAATGCAAGGGTGACAGACCACTTCTTGTTACAACTTGTGAAGAGAGAGGTGCGTTCGGAGGGTGACTGACCACCGCTTATGAATCTAAGTGCTTTTCTCGTCTACGGTGGGAAGCACCGCGGTATGAAGGCTTGGTAAACTTCTGCTTGTGCTTGGAGGCTTGAAGGGTGCATTCTGCGCGGTTAGGTGTTGACGGCTTGTTTCTTGCTCTGTGTAGAGGAATTTGGTGGGAGCGCTTGCTGCTGTTTGGGGGTTGCTACCAACTAGAGGAACACAATATGCGCCAAGTGTGCTGGAGTACGCTTGAAAGGTGCTCCGTGTCCTTAACTGAGAGTCTTACGGACTGATGGCACCATTTAAGCGCAAGACAGGTGTCAGGGAACAACCTTGAGATTGGCGTGCATGAAGACACGCCTAGGAGCGGCGCGCGCTTGAGAGCGGAGCACACAAAGGCACGCTTAGGTGCGGAACACACGAAAGTGCGTTGAGCAGTGTGTTGAGGAGTGGAGCGCGCGGAGGCGCGCTCAGGAGAGGAGCGTTCAGGAGTGGAGGGGCCCTCAGGAGCGGAGCTCGCGCTTAGGAGCAGAGCACACAGAACTTAGGAGATTTTACGCCTTTAAGCACCTACACCCCCTTTTCTTCCTCTCCAAATGAAGGACATAAGGCCCCTTTTATAGATTATGGGAGGGGTGACCTGGTAATTTTCCATCGATAACTATCAGAAGGACGAATAAGACCCCCCAAATTGGAGCACGCAAATCACCATTTTTATGAATGTAACAACTCATGTTTTAAAAAAAAATAAAAAATGGAAAAAGGTTTAAATCAAATTTTTTTAAAGGAATGGTATATTTGAAAATATCTTAAGAGGTTCCTCTCCTCTTAAACCTAGTCGCAACCGTCCTCTCTCTTGATTAGAATATTTTCTCCCGATTCCGCCTCCCGCTCGTCTCCCGCTCACTATATCGCAAAGCTGTCGACGCCTCCTTCTGCTCCAGGCTTTGACGACTTTCCTCCTCCTTCCTATGGCTGGCAACCCCATCCCCTACAGGAGCCGACAACAACGATTTATCCACCCCTCTAGGGTGGTGTCGTCTCCTGCTCCTCTCCAAGATGACAGTAACGACTTCTTTTCCTCTCCTCAAGGTCGGCAGCCGCCCTCCTGCTTCCCTTCTTCTTCTTCTGTGAGAAGCTAGGGCAAAATCCTCTCAGGTGGATGTCTGACCTTCCTCCAAGGGGACAACAACCAGTCTCTCCTCTTCCAAAGGGCCAACAACCTCCTCTTCAAGGGCCAACCACCTCCTCTTCAAGGGCCAGCCGCCGCCTCCTCTTTAAGGACTAGCAACTATGGTAGCTTAAGTTTTCTCCTTGGCTTCTTCGTCTTGGCCGGGATTTGCGAGAGGACGCTTAGGGTTTCCTCCCCTCTCCTCCTTGGGCTTATATTTGTTTTCCATGGGTAAGAATCTCGCTCCTTTCCTCTTTATTCAAATTTTCTTGCATCATTTACGATTATTTAATTTTGGCTTGTAATCGTCTAATCACAATGTGTTTTTGATCTCCGGCACCGCTCCTCGATTCAATAGGTGGGATCTCCCCAAAGTTCTCTCTGATTTAGAGTTTCTGTAACCTAAGTGCCACCAAGGCTCCAATTTCTTCATGGTTTCTCCTCTCCCCTCACCTTTGAGGGCGGTAATTTCTAAACCCTCTTTGTCTAAATTCCACGTCGTAGAATGCATGTGTTAGTGTAATGAATTTTGTTATATCTCTTCCATTGCTCTTAAACAAGTTCAAAATAGAATTTCTATTTTTGCTTGCACCGCTTAGACTCCACCATCAGTTTTAGCCTCACCTTAAGGCAAGTAGAGATCAGTCTCTCTTACAAACATTGAACTTAAATTACTATTTGTTCTTATGATTTTATGACTTCACTTTTAAATGCTTGTTCCGTCAAATAAATTTAGATCTTGAATGCCTAAACTGACTTGTCAATAGTTTAAGGTTTCACGCGTTTGAGATAGAACAAGTTGTGAATGCGAATAATGGTTATTTGGATGTTTACTTAGTTGAATTGTGTCTCATTTGATGGATAATTCGAAGACGAGTTAGTGAATGAAAGTGATTTTAATTGGATTTCCACTTAATTGAATTGCATCTCATTTGATGGATAAATGGAAGACTAGTAGATCTTTTTTAGCATGAGCATTAATTGTTATAATGATATATGTTAAAATTTCTTGCTAGCAAATAGTTGAATTGTGTTTGATATAAAATATTCGGATCATACACATGTTTACTTAGAAAGTAATCGTGCCTTTGAATGAATTAATATAATCGAATATTTGTTATCCTAAAAAATGATACATAGTAATCTTATCACTCGTGAATATTTGAACTCGCAAAAATATAAAGTTCACTATCTAGTTTCATTTATGTCATTAGATCTTGTTTCTTATGTCTGTCTGGTTCTAATACTTGAGTAAATATTATTCCATAACTTGATTCTCTCCTTTTTCATGTTTGTAAATTCTATTATTGTATATCTGAATCGTTAAATTAGTATCATGTCTTGATATGTTATAAATCTCTAAATCATGTCATTTATTTCATAAATGTCATAAGCAATCATAAATTAATAATGTTGAATTGATGTGACGCTTTGACTCGAGTTTCCGCTTGACTTGTAATGAAAACCAATGAATGAACATAGCAAACATCAATTTTCTGATAAGCCTTACATTTAGACTCGTATTAGAATCATGTGTATCAAATTGAAACACTTAATCAGTGAATACTTTTCACTGATTATAATCATTTAGACTCGTATTATAATCAGTGAATACTTTTCACTGATTATGACTATGACATTATGCGATTGAATCTATGCTTTACTCCAAAGTAGTTTAATAATTCTAGTTTCCTGCTTGACTCACTTGTTTGCCTGCCTTGTTACCTTTGCTTCATAAAAACTGGTACACAAGTATTTTTGTTTCCCCATACTCTTCTTTTATTGTACTTCACTCACTTTCTGTTTCAATGTTCTGAGAGTTTTTTTCTTGTTTTGAAATTTGCCTCAACATCCGTGCATGCACCGCGTGTTACTTGAGCCCGATCTGGATAGCTCCAGCTTCTGGATGTTTATCTTCTTAGCATATTAAGTTCTATGTTTATATTTAATTTCATTTATTGTCGGATATTTCTTTTATTTAATAATTATAATAAGTCATTTTCTCTGTTATCATGAAAAACTGCTAAACTAAATAATATATGTACTAGAATTTGATATTAGTGCATATTCATTTCCATCGGGATCGTCATTGCATGAAATTACACCAGTATTCTTGTATCATGGGTTTTTTTAAAATTAAAAATACATGTGAATATATTTCTCACTATCATATTTTAAAGTTTCAGCATAAAAACAATCTATTTTCCCTCAAAATTATTTATTTTAAAATTAATTATTAGTATCTTAGCTCCCGCCTTATAGACATGGATTTTCTTCCTGCCCATGTCTGTGGCATCACGACCCGACCAAATCGCACTCTGACTTGTTTAGATGGGTCGTGACAAAGAACATAACAATTTTCCCCTCGAGTGATTGGGACCCATCGAAAGGACCAATCACCCGATAGACGAGGGGAGGGGCGACCCTATTGGTGGCAGCTTAGGAGACTGTGCCCCCAATCGAGGCCGCCCAACAAAGGGGGGAGGCCCACCATGCGGTGTTGAATGGTCGAGAGGCCAAGGGCCCGCCATATCGGGAGGCCAGAGGGCAGCCCTCCGAAGGCCCGCGGAGGGTCGAGCGGCCAAGGACTGCCAATCTTGGTGGCCAAGGGGCCACCCGATCGGGTGGCCAGGTGGAGGCCCTCCGCATGCCGACAGAGGTCCGGTCAGCCATAGGGCTGCCTGATCCAGACATCCATGGAGCCGCTCGATCTG
The DNA here is from genome assembly GCA_039583875.1 of Platanthera guangdongensis. Classification (NCBI taxonomy): domain Eukaryota; kingdom Viridiplantae; phylum Streptophyta; class Magnoliopsida; order Asparagales; family Orchidaceae; genus Platanthera; species Platanthera guangdongensis. The sequence continues at coordinate 35,154,018 of CM077162.1, read as the reverse complement.
GGCAGCCAAGTGATCGCCTGATAGGGCGGCCGGGTGGTTAGCCTTGGCCAGTTATGTCCCTATCGGCTCCCCCACTCTCTAACGATTATCCTATTAGTAGGGAGTCTTTTTGATACCTGCACCACACACGTGGGGGTGCATTTAGCGATTTTATGATTGGTAATTATGCGACCATATCAACTATATATGTATATATACGTATACACATAATATTTTGCAACAATGAGACTGACCTTTTGTTTTATTAAAACTTCTAGAATTTTCACATTGAAAATGCTATTAGATGTTTTTTAAATATTTATGCGTGCACCCGATTCTTTTAAGATAATAGACTCCTACTTACTCGTGTGAATGTTGTAACCATGCAACAAAATTGTAATTTTTTACTTGGTGTACGGGCTGAGTAAAAATCCTTGTTCCGCCATTATCCAGCGACCAATGCGTGGGTCGTCCGGAGGAGGTCCGACAGGGCCACTGCCTGTTGCGGCCCTGACTGTGACCATTGAAATCCTTTCATCTCGAATTCTCTACCCGGAGACCTCATCACATGGCGGCCATGAATTCATCTCATATGTTCCAATTTCTCCAAAATGTTGTCCCCATAACTGATGGTGAACACTATGGCTTTTGGAGCACTCATTTGCAGCTGCTCTTTCAATCTTAGGGACTCTGGGACTTGATGCAGAATCAGAAAATAAAGGCATTAACCTCTGCATGCAAGGGAAAATATTAGGAGAAAACTGAAGCCTACCACATCAAAGCATCAACAAAAGAAGCCAATCAAGACACAAAGGCTCTTCTCTTCCTTCACCAAGGAGTGAGCAAGGATATCTATCCAAGAATAAATAGAGCTGTCACTTCAAAGAAGGCATGACAAATACTATTTTCTGAATTTAAAGGTTAAAAATGTAATCTTAATTAAACTTCAACATCAATGGAAGTTGTTTTATAATCTATCCTTGAAAGAGTCAAAAATAGTTAGGTATTTTGTCTCTAGAACTACGAGAATAGTTTACCAAATTAGATGTCTTGGTGATAAGCATAAAGACAAGAAAATTGTCCCTAAAATATTAAAATAGTAAACGAGAAGAAAATTCTATTCAAGGTTGCCCTAATTCGGGTCAAGCATACATTTATATAGTATACAATACACGTGAAATGAGCAACGGAAAAATAAAACTCGAAATAAAATGCATAAATTTAACTCTCCCCCTCAAGTTGGGAATATATATGAATCATCCCCAACTTGACTGTATTGTTCATGAAGTTGTCAAAACTTAACTCCTTGGTGAAGACATCGGCCAGTTGATCATAAGAGTTCACGAACAGTGTACGGAAATTCCCTGTTCAAGGTGATCTTTAATGAAATGTCTATCAACTTCAACATGCTTCGTCCTATCACATTGAACCAGATTGTGAGTAATACTGATGACAGCTTTGTTGTCGCAATAGATAGTAACCGATTTGTGTTGGGAACACTGCCCATAGTGCTCAAGATTTGAAGAGGTGGAAAAGTCCTAAGGTCAATGATAAAGTCATGTTATATTTGATAAAAATCTACTTTAACATGTGTAGGTTAATTTTCACACACTTTCTTAAGTATGGAGCCATGCGTTGTGATGACTCAAGTATGGCATCATGTTTAAGCTTAACATACAACGCCAATCCCTAGAGAACAGAATCAAGAAGCATCGTATTGGCAGATAACACACGACACTAGTACAGAGTGAAGACATTCCAAAACAGAAAAGATGGCATCGTGTTGACAGTTTGCACACAACGCTAGCGGCATGTTGAATTCAAATTCACTGCAAATATTTTCTAAGTCCAAATTTGGCGTGTATTTGATTAATGACGAGATTTTAAATTGTCGTAAGCGTCGAAAGCTGATGTCAAATCAATCATAACTATAATGATCTCTGACGCGCTTATTCTAAAGTATCAACCATTGGAGAAGATGGGTCCATATATAAAGCAAAGAGATGGGTTCTGAGAGAGGAAGGTTGAACCTTGGACAAGGAAGTTAGTCGGGGGCTCTGTAAATCAAGAGAACATTAAATATACAGGGAGAATCGCTGCTGGCAAAGAACAGAGAAGAAGTCTTCTTCAAGTAGCAAAGCAGATATTCAAGCAAATCTACATGCTCTCAAAATAAGCTCAAGTTTCAATTCTATATATCCTTTATTGATCAAGTGGTGTACAAAAAAGAAAAGTCCAGTACATGCATATTCTACAAAGTTCTGCAAGCAAAGGTCTGGTGCTGTTCTAAGAAGAAGGTTTTTGTCTGAAAGGCATAAGAAGACTGATAGGATGCTCTAATCAGAGAAGTTCAACACAGATCCAACTATAAAATGTTCAACAATCCAGATCTAAAAGAAGAAGGGTGATATTAACACAGTTTAAGAGGAAGATTGATGGTTTAAAAGTAAAGAAGAAATAAACAAGTAAAGAAGCACAATTCCTTGATATCACAAAAAACTATTCATTTCTAGGTCCAGCATAGATAAACAAAATCATGAAATTTGGTTCATAGAAAGTGAGTGTTCCAATCACATGTCACAATGCAAGCAATTATTCACAAAGCTAGATGAGACCAAGAAATCAAATGTAATTTTATGAGATGAAAAGGTGTTAAGCATAGAAGGCACATCAATTATGGTGGTGCAATCCAAAGTTGACCATACCAGATTCTCACAGAGAAATATAACCTCACCTCCATCTCTGAAGCATAACTGTGTAGTCAAGAGAAAGAACAGAATAATAGTAGAAAGAGTAAGAGCAATGCTACAACATCATCATGTTCCACAAATGTTCTGGCAGAGCACACTGCTGCCCGCACGATACTATCATGCGGGCATAAATAGCAGGATTTCCGGAAAGAAAGGAACCTGTTCTCTTTTTCATCTCTTCTCTGCTTTCCTCCCCTTTTTTTTTCGTGTTTTATTTGCAGGATTTCCGCCCTGGTCCTAGGTGCACCACCGTTTCCTTAAAAGCTAGGAGTCACCTTCATATTTACTTGTAGGACATCGGACTAGACCCATCCATTGCCAGGTGCATTTTGGCGGCGAACATGTCGTGGTTCTCTTCAAATCTACAGAAACCCAGCTGGAAGATCGTGCTGCATCAGCCGGAACCATCATAATGATTTGGTCAGATCGATCCACTTGGCGCACCTATTCATACAAATTTGGGAACTTGGACTCCATGTTATCAAGTTTTTAAATCAAAATCCCCGTGCACACTTAAAACGATTGTATTTTCCTTTCTTTTAAACAACAGCAATTTATAAAAAAAAAGAAGAAAATCAAAATCCCCGTGCAAACTTAAAACGATTGTATTTTCCTTTCAATCAAACCACTGCCACTAAAAAAAAAGAAAAACAGTATTTAAATTTTTTTTTGGAAATCTATTGGGTCGAGTCAAGTCGTTCCCGACCAAAAAACAAAAAGAAAAAAAAACTATAACCCATACTAGATTCATGATAAAACTTGGGTCTGGTCGAATTAAGTAAACCAACCATATTTTATTGCTATTGTTGTTTAATACATATACACCAATCTTCTCGCTGTACAAAAAAATGGTTGCTCTAAATTTTTTAACAACAGCATAATAATATAGAGGACTTGCCAAAAAACTTTCTGAAAGCAAATTCCAGAAAGCAAGCAACCTGTTCTCTTTTTCACCATAAATAACTGCTCATTCCTAGAATATTTAACATTTAATCTACATATACAATTCTGTGTGGTCTTTCATAAGAGATCTCAGTCATCTCAAATACCTAAATCAAATAATGGTGAGCAGATGAAGTCGATCCCAGTACCTTCGTCAATCTGCACGGCGGTGCGATCATGAACCACATCCGCTGATTCCCTGAACGATAAATCCGATTGGCATCTTAAGAGCTTAGTGGCCTGAGCCTCGACCTCGTCGAGATCAATTCCCTGGTAGAAATCGTCATCGCATGAAAGATAAGTATCACTTGGAGCGACGTTCACCGGATGGTCGGGTGCGCTTCCAGCATTCGCCGGCAGAATCTCTTCCTGTATGGTGGCGGAAGGTTGAAAGATCAGCTTCCTCTTTCTGCTCTCCAGTTTATCAGAACATCTCCCCGGTTGACTTGCCTCGCCGGACGCAGCAGTGCCCGATGCAGCATTGCCGATTGAAGAATTTTGATGATCGAGTTGATTGGAGGATTGGATAAAGCACTGCGGCGTTGCAGTAAGATTACACCGCTTTTCTGGCGAACAGCCAGCTGTTCCTGAAGAGAGGGACTCCCCAGAGGTCGCTAGATACTTCCCCTGAAGTAATATTGGTGACTGGGTAAGCAGAGAACGCCTTCACCAAAACATTAATTGAATAATTAGAATGTATGAATAATACATAAATTCTAATTCTGGTTGAAATTATTTGGATGGTTCATTAAAAAGTAGTGCTAACATGATTGAAGTTAATTTGAATCATATGCATATGAATTAACATTTATGGGCGCAATAATATTCTGCAATAAAATTGTTAAAAGGCTCTCTAGCGAAATGAAACAAAAACAAAAACAAAATAAATTGATCATTTATTTCAATTATAAAACATGGTGGTTGGAGGGACAATCAAATACGATAAATTAGATTAATTTGGCTTTTGATTCGCCCCGTAAATTTCTTAATAAATTACAATATCATTTGAGCCCAATTGATGATGTAGTGTGTGATTATTAACTTTGCTTTTGTTTTGCAGGAATTTGTGAAAAGGAAGTGGTTTTAGTCGAAAATAAAAAACTTATATGTTTTGTAATTGGGAGAAAACTAATCTTTTGTTTGTTTACAGGAAGGTTTTGAGGCACATGAATTGAATCTGTCAATTATTCTGTTTGGCTGCAGATGAAATTCAAATGTTGGAATTGATGTTTGGCTGCAGATGAAATTCAAATGTTGGAATTGATGTTTAAGTAATGAAAAAAAAAGCTATGTGAAGAACTGACAGCTAACATATAGGAAAAATGACATTACACAAAAAGAAGCATCACATGAAAGGAACTATCAAAAGTGGCCACAACAAGGAAGCAATGTAATCTGCAGCTTAGATATCTTGTTATGTAATTTGTACAGGGAGTGCTCCAAAGATTATAATAGCTTCTACAAGTTTTTAATGTTAGAATAACTTCATTAATTGTGAACATCCATTAAAGATAAATTAATCTCAACAAGTATTTAGTTCATAGTATAAGTGTAAGTGATTCATAATTTTATTCTCAGTTCAAGTGAATCACAGTCCGTGTAATCTTAAACCTATTTTGTTGATTTCTATCCAGTGGGTTTTATCGCATGGGAGTATCCCCGATCACCTGTCTGTCGATTTCAATCCAGCGAGTTGTATCGTGTGGGAGTATCCCTGATCACCCGTCTGTTGATTCTATCCAGCGAGTTCATGGTCGATGGATCATGACGAGTGGGACCGTGTCGTGGGATCGCCCTTTGTGCGGATTATCTCAGACGGATTCTCCACGGTGGCTCGTCTGTTGATTTGTCCCACTTTGCCTACCACCATTACCTTTCATTTTAGGATGTTTTCAAGCTGAAGGTTTCCCCTTCAGCTTAAGGGGAGTGTTGCAGTCCCTATGTGGATGAATAAATAGCATCTTTTTTCTTTCTAATATTTCAACAGCTCTCATTCCATCAACAGGCTGCATATTCTGGTGTAGAAGGGAGAGGAAGATCTTATCCCAAATTCCTTTTATACATGGACCATTCAGGTATGATGGAATTATTAATATTTTGTGATAGTGTTCGATCACGTGTTGTTCTCTTCTTGCAATGCCTCATATTCGCATCTTCATAGTTTGAATAAAAACTTTCAAACCCAAAGTATTCCCAATAAATATTTTTTTAAGAATACTTGAGAAAAAGATTTTCTTAGACTGTTCATCTGATACGATGGTGGCCGCTACACGCCTCTATTAGTGTATGTAGCCCGTGGGCATTATTGCACATTGTATTTTCTCACTTCTCTATATATAGGAGTGGTGATGTTTCCTTTCTTGATAATGTGAGCCTACATCATCTCTACTTATCTGCATATAGTTGACTAAATGAAAGCAAGACAACAATTAAATTACAAACACAATTACTCAAAGGAAAACTGAATAAAACACTAACTAAACATATTTTCTCAATATCTATATACAATATCTATATACAGAAGTTTAACAAATAAAATTACAAAGTTATAAAAATAAAGATCAGATTCATTTTACAAATTTTTTCATTTAAATGCCCCATCTTAAAGGAAAAACATGAGACTTATGTGCCCAAAAACAATCATTGAGAAATCAAGGCCATGCATCTTCCTCCAGCGTTGACCTAAGTGAGCTCCCAATTCCGTTAATTTTGGGCATGCTCTTCGATTCCAAATTCAAAGATTGGTTTAGGATTTAAAGGGTTTTGAGCTCCCGATTCCAAATTGGAGGAAGAAGCCCCTCATTGTCGTCGCCTAAGAGGTGGAAGGAGCGGTACTGAAGGAGAGGTTTGGCTGCCAAACACAGCTCACAGGTCCGCCTCTTTCAGGAACCCTAAAATTGAGCAGTGCTTAAGGAGTTGGCCTTGTCGACACTGGAGGAGGCCCTCGCCGCTATTGCCTAAAAGGGGGAAGAGGGATCGGATTTCGTTCTATCACTAGCTCTCTCGCTGCTTCCTCGAGCCCCAAAACCGACCAAATGAGGGCTATTTTGAAGAAAGTTTGATTTAAAAAAAACCCCAAACACAAACAATTCCATCTTTAAAAAGCCTCAAACGAACGCAAGAATTGGAATTAGGATACCAAATTCCAATCCTCTGCTCCTAATTCCTTTGAAACCAACACAGCCTAAGGGTGGGGCAAGCATCTGGACTCTGCTCATTCAGCCGTTAATGGGTCATCTTCCTCTCCAGAGGAACTCTATTTAACTCCCCTCTCAAGTTGTGAATGCAGGGACATCTCTTTCTGCATCACCATGAACTCTTAGTTGAATTATTGAATACTAAGTTAATAACTAGTATATTTTCTAAATATTTTATTTGAAGTCACGTAATTCCTCATGTAATCCTCGTACGAGTATATAAGTACTAAGAATCAAGGCTGCAGATGTCGGATGTCTGGTTAATGCCGATTTGACTTTGAAATGTCGTATGTCAGATTGCGGGGATATATCAAGGATATTTTACAATGTCGTTTTTTAATATTTAAATAAATTTATTCATATACATAAATATTTTTTTGTAAATATGTGCAATTACATATACAACGTATTTTTATAAATTACAGAACAAACATATATTCACATAATGCATGTATATAAATTATACAATAAACATATATACATATAATGAATGTTTATAAATTACACAAAAAAAAGCGAGACGAGAAAGAAGTCAAATTTTAGCTCAGAGAGATGCACAAAATGTAGCACAAAACAAAATATTACTGCTTGGACACAAAAGCAATGAAAAATTTATAATTTTAGTACTCACCATATATCATCCGCGAGATATCGCCCGATATATCGAGACCTGAACACCGATATATCAGGGATATTTTCAAAAATGACATTTTTGCTTAAAATGTCGATGCCGTAGCGTTTTCTGCCCAAAACCTTTATATCGGCCGACATTTACAACACTACTAAGAATATTGTATTTTAACCTAATTTTTGCAATCTAAAATTTTCGACCTCCTCTCAACTTGGTATTAGAGTGAATGATGTGATCCCGTAATACCAACACCATGATCCCGCCTCCTTAGTTCACGCGATCATTCCCATGCTGCAGAGAAACCCTCGCCTTCATTCTTGTGTCGCAGAAGAACGTGTGAGAACCCAAAATAAATACGAAATATTTAATAGGAGGAATATTTAATCTATATGTATATATATGAATTAAAGTTGTTAATGCAACTGTTAATCCAGGAGAAAATGAAGGAATAAATGAGATGTCCTTAGTTAATGTACAAAAAAATAATAAATTAATAGATTTATGTATATTAATGTCAATATAGAGACATGAATTAATATAGTTGTACATATACAAGCCGGCACATTGTGTTAATACAAGCCAGCCCACTGTGTTCAAGTTTGGCTCGGGTTTTATAGAGGAGGGCCGAGGGTGAGATCGAGAGGGGATTGGGAACGAGATCAAGAGAGCTTTTGAGAGCTTTTCTCAGGGAAGATAGAAAATCTGGAGGCTTTTGGTTTTCCTTTGGGTTATACACTGGTGATTGGTAATATTTATTAAGGTTTTCTTGCTTCCCTCAGATTCTTAAGCTCGATGGGCGGCTTTCGTCGTTAGGACTGTCGACGGTCGTCCTTCTCTTGTTATTCCTTCTGATAGCTTTGATGCTCCAAGTTACTAGAGTCCATGCGTCCAATTCTATCTACGATAGAATGTAGGGTTTTAGATGACCCTTAAGCCATGAGCACCGATGATGGCCTGAGCGAGATCACTAGCAAGCAGTGCAATTTCCTTAGTTTTCTGGCAAACCTTTATGATTTTCATAAAGGGCATTTGTGGTCTCTGTTCGTTGGATGTTGAGATCCACGTAGCGCTTGTATTTGATTTCTGCTTGTCCTTTCTTTGCTAATCTTTTATGGCTGATCCGTTTATGAATGGGTTTACAAAAGAATTGATATTTACTTCTATTATCACGTAAGGGTCTTGGAGAGTTGGAGTTTAGGCATTCCTTCTCCTCAATCCCTATTTTGTCCCTATATACATATGGCCCCAACTTTAGAACAGTTAAGTTTGGGTGATTTCATTTACTTTTCATCATTCCAATTGTCTTACAAACACTGAAAATATGGTTTTTCTCTCCCTTCATTGGTTATTTCTAATAATTATAAGAGATTATCATTTTCAAGTATATTCAATAGTAACTTAGTTCCCAATCTTTTATGTGCTAATTTCCAAATATCATATGTGAATCTACCATCTCTGTCAGAAACTATTATTTTTGGTATCCCATGGAGCAATCCCCTCTAGATATTAATCAACAAGCATTCCAGTAGGGCCATCCTTACTTATGGGAATGAAATGACCACTTTTGTCAAATGATCAATAATCACATAAATCTCATCATTTCCCAATTTGCTTCTAGACAATCCCATAACAAAATTGATTGCACTGTCATCCTAGTTCCACTCTGAAATTGGCAAATGACTGCAAGTATTCTCTAGGTTTTACTACTTGACATGTATGACATTTCACAATATATTTAATTACATCATTTTTCATTCCAGGACACCGGAAATTTTGCTTTAAATCTTGATACATTTTCGTATGACTAGGATTCTTGAATAAGACGTATTGTCAGCATCATATAAGATCTCTGATCTTAAATTATCCACATCTAATATGCACTATCTTCCATTAATCAATATCATACCATCCTCTTCAACAAAAGATGTCAACTGACATTTTCTTACTTTCTCCAATAATTCCAGTAATAATGGGTCTTGACTTGGCCCCTTCTTAATTTTCTCCTTAATCAAATACTGGATCTGCATTAGATATAGTTGCTCTCATTTTTCTTCTTCTGAATCCACAACTGAAATTCCCAGCTTCTGTAGGTCTTCCAACAATCATGTTTACTGAGTAATCATGACAGACATGGCCTTTCAACTGAAAACAACGCCAACAATATTTCCCCTTCTTCGATGATACTTAATATCTAAATCATAGTCTTTAATGAATTCCGAAAACGCCTTTGTTGTAGATTATCTCTTTCTAAGTAAATATATATTTGAAACTTTTGTGATCAGTAAACACGATGCATTTGTGACATCTCAAAAATCTCATTACACTAAGCAATCGTACATTAGTTAATGACCCCAATTAATTATGGAAACTTCATAATCAGTCATGACAATTTTTTTATTTTTAAAATGTTGGAGAATGTTTGGTATTTTTACGACTGTTAATTCATGAGTATTCCCATTTTATTGAATAAAATGAGGTAAAATGAATTTTAATTAAGGGAAAAGTTTACAAAATATTTTTAGACCTAAATTATTTTCTAAAGCTCTAATTGGGACCTTAAAGGTGGGCTCCATACCATAATAAGAAGAAATCCCAACCATTAAATCCCCTTCAAACCATTGGATGAAATAGCATAGAGCTTAAAAACTTAAACCAAACCATTTAATGAGCAGCCGGTTCACACAAAGAAATAAACCAAGCCTTTAATTCTCGGTTCACGCTTGTAAGAAACAGCTGCATGCCTCTTCTCTGTCGACCCCACGCGAACATCACCTCCTTTCCGCAAACAACGTGGAACTCTTTCCTCGCTTCTTTTGACGATGTTGCCTCATGGGAGTTTCTTCATGAGCGGTGTCAAATGTTCTTAAGTCACTTTCTTCTCTATTTGGGATCCACTCTTCATCTCTACGATTTTCCTTTGCTCCATTCCGGGACAAAGCTTCAACCCTAGCTTCCATCCGAGGATTTCTGTGTTCAACCCAAACTTTAAGGTCGATTTCATGGCTTCTAAGGGATTTTCAAGGACAAGAAAGGCCTCAATGTGAGTTTTCTCCTTACCCTAATTTTTTTCTAAGTGCTTTTAGACCATTTCAAAATTATTAATAATGACGGAGAAGGTCTAGAACATCCTTAATTTAAGTTCAAGAATTCAAAAGATCTCATATTTTTGGGTAAACTTCTTGGCCTAAATCTTTAGTGTCTTAGATTTTTATGAAACATGAGAACCAAAAGGGATAGAATCCTCTTAAAATCATTAGAAAGTCATCATATGATTCCACTTTGAGAATTCCCTTCTCTAACCTTATATCTCTTATGATAGGAAATCTTATAATTATGTTCAAAAATTTTGAGGAAAAGTTGATATTTATTTTTATGAAGTCATTAATTTCATGAGCTTTTGGACAATTTATCAAATGATCCATATTCATAAGGGTGACTAAATTTTACGCTGGCCGTTACCTAACACAACCCACATCATTTTTCATCCAGGCTTGGGACCGGCATAGGCTAGTTTGGAGTTGACTTTGTTATTAAGTTAGGTGATCAAGATATTTCTCGTAGTGAATGTTTTAAATATCTTGGATTGATAGTTCAAAAAGACGGAGGTATTGATAAAGATGTGACACATAGAATCCAAGCGGGTTGGTTTAAGTGGAGAGGCGTGTCAGGGATCTTATGTGATTGTAAAGTACCACCAAAACTTAAGGACAAGTTTTACCGTACTGCAATTAGACCCGCGACGTGAGAGTCTAGTCACTAGGCATGTTAAACGAGGGAGGGGTCGACCAATAAAACTTGGAATGAAACTGTAAGGAAAGACATGATGTACCTTGGCATTAGTGAGATTATGACAAAAGATAGGGCATAATGGCGACAAAGGATCCATATAGCTGACCTCACTATAGTGGGATAAAGGCTTGAGTGTTGTTGTGTTGTTGTAAAGCTTTCTCTCCATGTTCTTGAAGAATACTAAAAAACTGTTGTCTAACATTCTCAGGTACTTTTGTACACGCTTCAACATTAAATTTATTACCCATCAAGTGAGGTTTCAACATGTATATTCCACCAGATCGAATTACCTGACAATATTTGCACTGCATTGTTTTAGTAGTACTATCAATCTCAATCTCATAGAGCCACCCCAGATCACTTCTTGAACCCAAAGCATTCTTGCGAGACTTTATGGTATTGAGCTTGGAGGTTGAACCATAACCAGGCATCTCTCTTTTTTTAGCACAAGTAAAGAATTAATCATCATGGAAGCATAAGAAAATAACACAATAGCCTCAAAAAACAACTCTACAATGACATAAAGCACTCACAATGAACAAAAGGTAATTAACCCAATGCAATGTAGTTGTTACAAATCGGTAATAATGAATTGCAATTCACATGTTCAAGAAATGTGCAATAACCATAGATGGAGCTGTTTAAGAAAAAAATAGAACACCAATAGTCCAAAAAATTACAATAAAAGTTACACTAAAATTTCTTAAGCAATCATAGTAGAGAGTTGTTTGGTTGTTTTTTACACTTTGTTCCCAAAATTTACTCGCACGATCATAGGAAAAAATAATTTTGATTCTACCAAAGAAAAACAAAAGTGAATGGCATTTTGCAACTGAAGTTGAAATTTGAGCCAGTCCCCCTGTCAGCAAGATTCCATCATTTTTTCCCTCTCATCTTCCCTTCCTCTCTTTATCAGACCATCTCTCATATTAGGGAAACTTCCCTCCCTAGAAGATTATGAAGTCTCAGTGCCTCTGCCTCCCTCATTCATTTCACATAACATAAAGCTTTTTCTTTGTTATAGAATAGGTAAACAAGGGCCGTCAGTAACTTGGCATCAAGAACACTCATCATATACATTATATTATTTTAATGATTAAGCATTTTAGGTGCTTTGAAGATTCAACATCTACAGATTCAGGATTCATTGTATTAGTATATTTTTCTTTGTACCAGATCAAAGAAAGAGACAAATAACCAACATTTCCTAAGATTCTCTATTCATACCTAGTTTAGTACAGCCAGATCTGGGTATATAAAACAAACTGAGGCACGAATATGGAAGCACAGAAAAACAAGATGGATTCTTACCTGCTGTTCTAGCCTTCAAGAGCTTGAGCATGGAGGATTAATTCTCCAAGACTACCAGAAACAGGAAAGCTCAAAGCCGACGAACTGTCAAAGCGCAAAGAAGAGATTAGGCGTCGACGTCAGAGCGAAAATAGGGAGGAGAGAGCACGAGAATTTGCCGGAGAGAGTCGAGGAGTTGCCGCCTGCTGGTGAGAGTGGTCGAACTATCGTTGGCATTAGACGAAGGCCCGGAGAGAGCAGACGCCGCTGCGGAAGAGAAGCCGTCGCAGAAGAAATTAGGGCAGAGACAGAGACCGCGGCTTCTCATCGAGTCGGGACAAAAATAAAAAAACAAGCATGTTTTTTTTATGTAGGCGCGGCACTACGATTTGGATCGCTTGAGGGATCACGATCCTACGATCCTACGACTCAGGAGCGTGATTCTGCGCGCGACACTCCTGATTCGCATCCAGGGAGCGATCCAGATCGGTTTTTAAATTCCAGATCATAGGATCGTGTGATCCTACAAACCGGATCGCAATCCTGACAACCTTGCATGGGACCACCCTGGTGATGGCCCCCATGCACAAGTCCCCGACCATGATGGGCAAGATGTGGATGAAGTTTGAAGCACGCCTCCCCAGTGTGGCCTCTAGGACCACTATAATCACAAGTAGGAGCGGATGAGACAAGATTGGGAGCATGACCGCGCCTAACATAAATCAGAGCAGAGCGATCAGGAGGAGCAATAACACCGAGGGACTTCCGACGATCTTCATCACTAAGGACCATGTTGAATGCCTCCCGAAGAGACGGGAGAGGAGAGCGGTGGAGGATGTGTTCGCATCATATCAAACTCCGTGTTCAGGCCCATCAAAAATACATGGAGATGAAAGCGGTCCTCCCGTTGTTTTAACTGAACGACATCCGTAGTACATGATGGAGTGAAATGCGCAGATAGTCTAATTCTTGATACAGACACTCGAACTTCGAAAAAAAGACGACACCGTCAGAGAGCCTTGCCGCAACTCCAAAATGCGGCGGGTAAGTTCAAAAACATGTGTATAACTACCAATTTGAGAGTATGTCTCGCGTGCGCAGGTCCAGATCTCGTAAACGGAGTCCATCAACATGTAACTCCGATAGACCTACAGAGACATCGAGTGAAGGAGCTAAGAAACAACGAGAGAGTTTTCAGAGTCCCAATGCTTGCAGGAGGGATAAGTCTTGGGGGGGGGGGCTCCTTAACTCTTCCATTAACATAACCAAACATTTGATGATTGCAAATGACATGTTGAGCAGCCCTAGACTATTTAAGGTAATTTGTGTCATCTAATGGTATCGTGGTAATCTTCAGGGAGCCGGAGTGGCCATGAGACCGCTGATGGTCACTCATCTGAGGCTGAATCACACTCGCAGATGAGTCTGAAGAGTCGCTCATATCTATTGGAAAAAGAATCAATCAAGTAGATTGAGGCAGAAGCATTAGAGGCAGCAGAAGCATAAGAGGCAAGAGTATTAAGGACGACATAAGCTGAGTCGACTAGAGGCGGAAATATCGTCTCTAGGAAAGCGAGATCAGATTGTTATTAATGAGGCCAGTCATGCCCTCCCTACAGAATCATTCTTGTTTGACATTTGAATTCAATAACTGTTGAAACCGAGAACCGGCTTCTGTGGAGTTCGAACCCTTGGAGAAGGGGCGACTGCACACTTACTTCTCCTAGCAAGCTTGGCTGACCGAAGACTTAGAGCTCAAAATTGACCCAAGGCTCCAGCACAGAGGTCCCACCACACACCCGGAAGATCTTAGAGCGCTTCCCCTCCTTAGCGTGTGCTGAGCTAAGGGCACCTCAGAAAACGCCGTAAGACAAAAGTAAGAAAACTAGAAAACCTTGTCTTCTGAGGTACCCCCTTGGGTCTATTTATAGTTTTCTGAAAATGGTCTGCCAACAGCTCAACTCCGATGTTCTGAACGGATATATGCAGCCCAAAGCGGTCTGCCAATAGCATAACTCCGTTGTTTGGGGGGGATACTGGCAGACCAATGGGGGCAGAACGGTAAAAATACCTCTGGGCGAGTAGTACATGGAATTCCCACTCGCCTAGGGCGGCGAGTGCTCGATGGGGCTGGCACTTGCCGCCTCCCTATGGCCAAGGGCGAGTGCGGCCTGGCCTACCCCACTCGCCTACTACTGTCGAAAGCCAGGGGCGAGTGCGAGCCTGCTTGCTCCACTCGCCCCTCATCCGTTCCACCCCGCCTAGGCGAGTCGCTTGGGACTTGGACTGCCTGATTTGGCTGATCTGGTTCCTGTCAACCCCACTCACCGGATGTACAATAACCATGACTCCATTTTACAACTCATGAAGGTGGTCGATCTTGCGAAAAGGTTCTGCGACGGCTAGGCTCCTCGAATAATAAACGGCTGCCTGCGAATCTTCGTCAAAGATCACAGCGGAGCTGACGCTGCTCAGGTGCAACGATAACATCAAAAAACTTCAAAATTCTCAGGAGAAACAGACCGAATAGTCAGAAGTAACCGGAGATCCGATGACATCATCAGAGGAGGACGACGTCGACATCCTCAACAGTCGGCGAAGGCATCCAATATGCCTGATGACCGCATCAGGAAAGGGGAAGGAGACGCACGATAAAAACATCAGTCGATTGAGAGACGAGTGGCTGCGCAAACGAAAATGAAGAAGAATGGAGCGAGCAAGAGCGCGGGCGGCTAGTGTTACGCCTTTGATACCAAGTTGAACTGTAAAAGCCAATTGAATTGGAAAATGAGATATTTTACACATACAAATACTAGACCTAGAAATACCCAAAAGACCAAACTACCCTCAGTTGGGAAATAACACGAAAGCTACGACTTGTGAATAATAATAAACTCGCAACTTTCCTTCCTAAATTTGCTCACAAAGACTGGATCCCGATCAGAGATGAGATGATGACCCGTGGGATTCCGTGAAGTCTGACTATATCCTACACGAACAAGTCCGCTACTAATTCACCCGTGTAAGGATGGATCATGGCCAAGAAGCGTCTGTACTGGGATAATTTATCCATCACTGCCAAGATGACTGACTTCCCTTGGGACTTTGGTTGTCCGTCGATGAAGTCCAAAGAAACTGTGTCCTAAATCCGCCGCTCGTTCCGCAGCCGATATCCTGGAGGAGCTTCCCGTCCTTATCGAAGTGACTCTAAAATAGGACGAAGCTCAGGGTCTTCTGGACCTTCTGTATGTCATCCAATGCGCTGATCAACGGACCTGAGATGTGTTAGTGTCCCCTCTGATAGGAGGAATAGTGCGTCTGTCATAACGTTCTCCTTTCCTTGCTTATAAACTATCTCGTAGTCGTAGCCCAACAATCTTGTCGCCCATTTCTGTTGTAGAGGAGATGTCACCTGTTGCTCCAAAAAATGTTTCAAAATCTGGTGATCGATCTGGACCTTAAAGTGCCTGCCCAAAAGGTAAGTTGGCCACAAAGTCACGACATGTATGATGACCAACATTTACTTCTCGTAGATCGACAAGCCCAGCGTTCGTGGTGCTAATGTTTTGCTGAAAAAAGCTATCAGCCGACCTTCTTGCATAAGAAAGGCCCAGATCCTAAGCCTGAAGCATCGGTCTCCAAAATGAATTTCTTGGTGAAATCAAGGAGAGCTAGCACTGGTGTTTTCGTCATGGCCGTTTTGAGAGCTTGGAATGCAGCTTTCGGTTCCTCCTGCCAACAAAAAGCATCCTTATGTAGCAGCTGGGTCAACGATCAGGCTATCTTCCCATAATCTTTCACAAATCGTCTGTAGTAGCCCGTCAACCCGAGGAAACCTCAGAGAGCACGGACAATATGCAGACGAGGCCACATTTGCGTGCTCTCAACCGTCTTAGGTCGAGCGCGATCCTTGTGCAGAGACAATGTGACCTTAGTTATTAAAGGCGCAAGGAGCACCAAGGCGCAAAAGGGTCTTGGATCCTAGGCGCAAGGCTCAAGGAGCAGACGCGCGCCTGACGAAGACAAGGTGCAAGCACATCCATTTTAAATAATCAGCATAAAACATCATTTCAGCTTCTCGATCAAATTCTTCATCTAGTCTACTAATTAGTCATTCATTACTGTCATTTACCTCTTAAAAAATAGAATCAATGTAGTCACTTATATCATATTTTAGTCTCAACGCACAATTATCTTTCACAAAACCTAAATCAAAAAAATTTACTGAGTTCTTGCATTTGTTTCTTAATTTTTGAAGAAAAAATTTACAACAAAAATTTCACTAAGACGCACATTTTATATTCTAAAGGCGCAAATAAGGCGCACAAAGACGCAAACCTCTGAGCCTGGTGAGCCTGGAGTCTTGTGCGTGCCTTTAATAACATTGAATGTGACCTAAATATTCCACCTCTTCCTGACCAAATGAGCATTTGGAGCGCTTGGCATAGAACCGGTGCTATGGAGTATCATGAGCACTTGTTTTGCATGTTGGAAATGCTCTTCCCAGTTGACACTATAAATAAGAATGCCATCAAAAAATATTAATAAAGACCCGTGGAGGAGGGGCCAACAAATCTCGTTCATCACCGCCTGAAATGTTGAGGGTGAGTTAGAGAGTCTGAACGATATCACGACGAACTCGTAGTGACTATCATGTGTCCGAAAGTCGGTTTTAAAGATATCCTTGTCCTTCATCCTGATTTGGTGGTACCCAGAACGCAAATTCAGCTTAGTGAACAAACGTGCTTCGTGTAGTTCGCACAGGAGTTCCTCGATCATGAGAATGAGGAACTTGTTTTTGATGGTAGATTTGTTCATAGCGCGGTAATCAACACAAAATCTCCACGAACTGTTCTTTTTCTTCACTAGGATGATGGGCGAGGAAAACAAGCCGGTGCTGGGTCGAATTATCCCTACGACTAGCATCTCATTCATGCTCTGTTTTATCTCGTACTTCTGTATATACGGGTAATGATAGAGTCAAATATTGGTCAGTTCCGTCCCTTCTTCAGGCTGATCTGGTGATCCCGGAATCACTGAGGGGGTAACAATTGGGGTTCCTGGAATACTTCTGGATACTGGAGTAGTGGCTTCATCTGTTCTGGGACTTCTTGCGGGGATGTAACCTGAGGCACGAGCTTCATAATCACAGTCATGTCGTCCTCTTGTTCCCACGGTCTATCTAAGCATCGAAGAGAGATCTCCTTCATCAGAGAGGTTCTGATCCCGTGCAGTCAGTACTCCCTTCCTCCCCGAGCAAATTAAATGGTCATGCGGTCCCAATCCAGGGTTACTTTACCCAGCTGTTGTAACCACCAGACCCCCAGAACCATATGTGAGCCCTGATGGGCAACAAGTAAACATCCATCCTACAGGTGTATCCTTGCACACTAAGCCCCACTCCCTTCAGCACCCCTTCGCGGCGCAGCTTATTTTCATCCGCCGCCACGACCTGGAAAGCGACATCCTTGGTGATCTCTTGTCTCAGCTTCTATGCCATGGCGAGATTGATTAAGTGGTGAGTGCTCCCGCTGTCAACCAAGATAGTAACCTTTTGTTGACAGATCCTCCCTGCGATACACATAGTGAGCGGTGTAGATCCTCTCACCATGGACTAGATAGATACCCCGAACTCAGTTATTCCCAGGATGTTCCCTTGCTCCCCTCCTTCCTTTGGCGTCTCTTGCTCATCTTCCTCCCTCAACATGTACACCTGAATCATCTGACATTTGTGGTTTGGGATGAATTTCTCATCATAGTTGAAACACAATCTCTTCTCCTTCCTTGCCAGTAGCTCTAACCATGCCAATTTTTTATAGTTGCCCTCCTACTAGCTCCTTGGTCATTCTTGATGTCTAGGGGTTCGTAGTCTTCTTTGCATTCCCCATATTTTGACTTTTGTCAGTTGAATCATTCCTCTTGAATCCTGGCAAAACTATTGGCGTGGGTCAAACTACGCGGCATGTAGGCATGTACCTCATCCTTGATGTGCTCCTTCAATCTCGAAAAAAACAATTTAGTAGAGTTTACTCTTACCACAACATCCTGTTTGCTAACCTCTCGAACTCTGCGCAGTCCAAAACGGGTTGTAAATCAGTTAATGAATTTGTGCTAAGGCGTGTGTTCTCGTCCCCGGAGGAACCAATGGGTCCACTAGAATGCGTCATCTTCAAGGTGAAAAGAATCAAACTTCGCCCACCGTTCTTCTGGGATTTCTTGATAATTGTAGAATAACTACACGTTTTAGACTCATTCCAATGCGTCTCCTCCTTTGAATTTGGGGTAATTCAAGCGTGTCACCTTAGGCAACATATAGGCTCTCGGGCTTAGTTATTAAATCTGCAAGGCGCACCAAAACACAAAAAGCTCTTGGACCCTAGGCGCAAGGCTCAAAGCGCAGGTGCAAGCTTGATGAAGGTAAAGTGCAATCACATCCTTTAAATAATTAACTTCAAACATTATTTCATCTTCTTGATCAGATACTTCATCTATTCTACTAATTAATCAATTATTACTATTATTTATATCGCTTAAAAAATAAAATCAATGTGTTCACTTGTATCGTATTTAAGTCCCAATGCATAATTATCTTCACAAAAACTAAATCAATAAAAAAATATTGAGTTCTTCATTATTTTTTTTTTTATTTTTGAAAAAAACACACAAAAATCTCATACAAACACGTCTTTTATGTTCAAAAGGCGTGCAACGGCACAAACCTCTGAGTTTGGTGAGCATTGAGCCTCAGGCACGCCTTTAACAACATAGCTCTCGGGTACTACTGCACGGGCCCACCATACTCTCGCCCGAGTCCTAGAGGTCGTCGTCATTCAACGACCACGATTGGGTATACACCATCCTCCCTGTATTGGTTTTCAGGCCTTGCATATGTCGTCGGGGGTTTGTACTCCCAACCTCCCCCTCCTCTATTGCTGATGGGTTGTCCTGTCCTCCCAGGATTGGGAAGGAGTCCATCACGCTGCGTGAAACACATCTCCCTTAGCCGTAGGTCCTCCTAGCGCCCCTCCCGTGTCTAGTCAGTGCTCTAGATGCGGCCATACCTTACGTAAGGAAGGAAATCCCAGCCCGATGCGCCGATTCCGCCTTCATGAGTCGAGTAGATCCACGTCCAGTGACGTCGTGAACTTCCTGTTCTTCTGCTATCTCTTCCGAGCCCCCGATTGATGCTACCGGCCCGGTCGCTGCCTTCCCTGAGGTCGATCGGGTCTTCGTTACCCGTTGGCGACAAGGTCGATGCGAGGATTAGCACTGACTTCTTCGGTTGCCACTGCTTTGCCCTTGATGTGTTGGGATAACAGTCTTTTGATCTCTTCCATGCGAGCATCAAGCCGTTCTTCCAGTCGTTTCTCCGAAGCCCTCAGTCTAGGGTTGCCAACCTATTGGATTCTTCCTGTGAGTGAGTCACCATGGTAGAGAATTGAGCGCTCTGATACCAAATGTTAGGAACGAGAAGAGAGATTTGGGAGAAAGAGAAAAATTCAGGGTTTGAGGAAAAGAGGAGGGAAACACCTGGGAAGTTCTTGATTATCCACCGTCATGCAACCCTAGAGGTTATTATATCCCCTGGGCGGAGGGTGGGGGTGGGGGTGGGGGGTAGCCGGTCCCCCCCATTGGAGTTGAACCCGTCGATTTAGCCCCCAACCGCCATCTATTTTAATTAAGGAGGGTAGCGTCCTTCCTCCGTCTTCGGTATTGTTGTTCTGCAAACCAACCATTATGAGGATTCATAACAATCAACCTCTTAGCCATAAGGGATTTAATGTTGGTGACTGTTGTTTGTGATGATGGAGGTAAGATTTTAAAGTAAAGAGAGTTATTTTAACATGAACACACACGTTATGGATGAGAGCTTAAGATAATTATTAAGAATATAAATGTTTTAGCATGAGTTTTTGTTTGATTTTAACTTTAGTATGTGTGACGATTATTAAGTTAATTTTCTTTTAAAAAAGGAGATTAAAAGGGTGATGATATATTTTTAATATTTAGTCCCTCATAGTTATTGTTAATACAAAATTTTCTTGGATATTTGGAAATTACCCATAACTTACAACAACGATCTTTTCTACATGCGTGATAATTATATGTTAATATACAAAGTTCATACTTATAGTGTCAAGATCATTATAAGCATTCCAATGCCTAATATCAATTAGGTAACACAATAATAATCATTGTTTATTATATTAAACGGTTGGGAGTTAAAATTCAAACTACCACATGAAAATTATATGAAATTAACTAACCAACCAGCAATCTACACTGCTGCCTTGAATCAAACAGGCCCTAAAAACATAAAAGGACATGGGTTTCTATTATGGACTTGCACATCAACGAGTCGTCTTGGCGGGTCTACATGCAGAGGAAGATGCGACTCCGGCGTGATTATTTTATTTCATTCACTTTCTGTTATTTCATATTATGTTGTGCACGCTGTTATTTTACTCGCATTTGCTATTCGCACACCGCGCCTATAATGGGTGTTGTACTACTTTTTCATCTTGCTTGGATGACTGAAAATTAGGGTTGATCCCTAAAACTTTCCTCTCAACCCTTATCCCCCTCTTCTTCCTCACCTCCGCCGGCCCTCCCCCCCCCCCCCCCCCCCCCCCCCCCCGCCGGGTTCCTCTCTGAGATCGTATCAATTTGTTCTGACCTGCATCACCGCCCGCCATCTCGGCGTCGGTGCTCGAGTTGACCCGTGCGATTTCCGCTATAGGATCTCCGATCCCGCGCATATTTCCGCTCCGCAACAGTGCGTAATCGCCGATCCCACGCCAACTCTCCATTCTGAATCACGCATTGCACGATTCCAGGAAATTTCGCGCCGGGCCTCCATCCCGCTCCTCCAGTGACCCGCTCCCGATACCACCTTCGAAGTTCTTAGCCGTCGCATCGAGGCTCAAGAACAACTTGTTGCATCCATGCATGCCTCCCTCCTCGCCCTCCACTCGAAAATTGACTCCCTCCAGCGTCCCGCACCTCCGTTTCCCGCGTCCGACCCCGGATCGCCCACGAACGGTGGCTCTCTCCTCGACGCCGGGCCGCCCCTCATTTCCACCGGACACCCTCCACTGATGCCTCCTCTGGCCATTCCGTGCCCGCCTGCCCTCTCCCTCGATATTCCCTCTTTTGCTGACGTGTTGACTCGATGAGGTGGATCACCAAGGCGGAGCAATACTTTGACGTCAACTACACACTAGAGAGCACGACAAGGTGTCTACGGCTGTGGTTGGCCTGGACAGCTCGGCCCACCACTGGGCTCGGTGGCTACGCCAATCCAACCCGAACCTCTCTTGGTTCCGAGCTAAAACAGGAGATAATCTGGCGATACGACACCCGCTACTCTGGCTCTTCCGCTATCGAGCGGTCGTCCGCCAGACAGCCAGCCTGGATGACTACATTGACGATTTTGTAGCTTTGGTCACTCATGTCTCCTGACTTGCCACCTAACCATTACCTGAGCTTTTTCATGCAGGGGCTCCTACCTCATATCCTCTCCCGGCTCTACACGCACCATCCCCGCACAGTCTCAGATGCCCTGGACATGGTGAGTCTGGTGTAGTTTTAGTTTAGTTTAGTCTGATCCAGATATGACGGTGCCCTAATTTTGTATTATGTATTTAAGGGCATATATATGTAGTGTACATGGTGTTGTAATCCAGATCTTGTTTTGATATTAGAGCTGGTTTATGTCTCATTACATTTTGCAGTGCTCAATCACTTGGTCAATAATTATGTTGTGCACTGTTACATGTAGATTAGTTATATATATTTAAAATTTTTATGCTATTCTGTACTTTTAAAGAAGTTCAAAGATTTTCAATTGCGACGGTCTTAACGAGCCGTAACAGTATATATGATTCATATGTGGACAAAATATAGTTGAACCCATTTTCACACTACTACTACTACTACTACTACTACTACTAGAACTTATGAAATCTCATAAGACACCCACGTATCATTCCCTTTTGTCCATCTTTAGTTATACTAAAGCCCATTATCTACATTCCCATCTTACCAAAGGCTTTGAAACCCAACATACCATCATGTAATTTATTATCTAAAGATTAACAGTTTTTCACCCATTAGAGAGAGCTCTAACATCCTACAGATCTGTCATAAAAATGTCCTTCATGGGCATATTCATGTGGGTTTCATATTAGCCAAAGCCATATTCCTTAACGATGCCAGTCAAGACAGATAATTTCATGTTTAAATCAAGCAAATTGAAATCTCAATAACTAGTATGTATCCACAAGGACTCGGTTAGTTAAATGTTTGATAATATAAGCATTGCTGAAGGGCGGTAGAATAACTATATGCACACTATAA
This sequence comes from Platanthera guangdongensis, assembly GCA_039583875.1. Lineage (NCBI taxonomy): Eukaryota > Viridiplantae > Streptophyta > Magnoliopsida > Asparagales > Orchidaceae > Platanthera > Platanthera guangdongensis. The sequence continues at coordinate 35,131,081 of CM077162.1, read as the reverse complement.
TCCATAAATCTTCTCAAGTGGAACTTTGATAAGTGAAACATATAAAAATGACAGCACAGAATTATAAAAAAACATATTGTCGTTCACATGTTAATGCAAAAGGTTCATAAACAATTGTTACCTGTAAAAAGCTGCCATGTCAATTCCACTATTCTCAGCTTCTGTAGATCCTTCTGTGGGATTTATTCTATCATCTATGAAGCTATCATCATATTGGTCATTCTTTTCATCAACTACCTCATCTTCTGATACTGACGCATCACTCGACACCCTGAACATGAATGCTTATGAGTACAAAAACTGAATCAGAAGCAAGTCATAAGTAATTTCACTAATAAGAAGATTTAGTACTTACTCAGCTTCCTCTTCAATGAAGGCATCAACATGTTTTATTGATATTTCTTTCTCGCCTACATTTACAAGAACCGTCACTTTAACTAGAGAAGCACATCCTAATTATTAATGTTCTACCCTTCTGGGGCACATTTGGGAAGCAGTAGAAGAAAGGAAAAACATAAAATAGCAAAATCCTAAATATCTTCTCACCGTTTCTAAAGTTTAATTTATTCTCATGAGCTCTGATGCTGCTTCCACAGGCTGCTTCAACCAATTCAAACTTCTTTTCTAATGTCTTAATAGGAAGTTTTCTTCCCTTATCACCCTGCTTGCACAACCGTTTATATTTACGGTCTTTAAAGAAAGAATTTGACGCTTCTCCGGAACTGCATTTCCAATCGTCAATTGACCTTTGGTTCATTGTATTACGGAGTATGGACAGTTACATTTACCAGAGAGATTACATTCTTTTCATTTGCATCAATCTTGGTATTTTTCACTCCTGTTAATTTCTTCTCATGAGTACTAGTTTCCTCCAAAAGGCGAGTTGGAAAAAGAATGTTTTCGTCATTTTGAGGACGAAAAATATTAACATTTATAACAGGAGATTCCGGAACAATACCATCCTCAATAAAATGAGTTAGCCTGGGACTTAGCTCCATGACAACTGCTGCATTTGATGACTTCTCTAAGTTTTGATGATTCTGATCACAACCTGGAGATTTATGTACATGTTTTTTACTCTGTTTATCATTCTGGATTGCTTGAGTAATCAAACAGGATGGCGGCCCATTGCATGTTGTCTTCAGATCACTAGAAGCTTTTATTTTAGGATTTTCCACATGAATAGATGGTATTTCTGATTCCAATAGAGAGCATAAACTACTTGTGTGATTAGGTTTAGGTCCCTCGGGAAATAAACTTCTGGTGACAGTTGAAAAAACTTGGAATTTTTTGGATCCTCCGTGTTGAATGGCAGGAACATAGGTAATGAGAACACTTCCAAGAGAACTTACAGTTACATAATCTTTACTGAAGAGGAAGCAATGAGGTTTTGGCTTCTGGACATCATGAGGATCTTCTAGAACAGCATCAGCCTCTAACGTTTGGCTAGGTGATACTTGAAAGGGGGAACCGCCAACATCAGAAGTGGTGCAACGGTTAACAGAACCTGAAAACTTCAATCACTTTAATTTTGAAAGTATATTTGAGTATAGCTGGTAATTACTCTTCATGAAAGTTGTAGGCAAAAGATGTTGCATGGAGCCATAAAGAGATATATCAACTTACTAAGAAAATGCTTACTGAGTAACTATTTCTCTAATATTCTATATGCAAAATATATGGAGTTATTCTCTGTAACAGAAGTTACAATAAGCAAATTAAATAGGAAGCATAATGCAAAAAAAAAAATGAAAATAAAATAACACAAAAATGCGGGAAAATAAAATACTGCAAGGAAAAAAATTAATGCAAAAAATAAAATAACACTGGAAGATGTTAGTGCATTGTTCATCCTGATATGACAGAGGTCACATTATATAGCGGCCTTTCAACACTCCCCTGACATCATATATTTCTCCATTTGCTTTATGAGCAGACAGGTCAGGAATGGACAAGAGGTTAATGTAGTGCACGAGGGTGGATATGAATGAGCCTACATTGAGCATACCAAAAATGACAACATTAAGATGGATACTGTTAGAAAAGCACATGTAAAGAGCCCATTATTGGGCCCATTTTTATTGTATTTTCTTCTTCTCTTCTTAGTCCCACATCTTGTATAGGATTTCTTCTCGCCTTCTCCCTCCTATATATTTATATTCTCTCATTGTATTTATACACACAAGCAATACATACAAGTTTTTGAGCTCTTTCAACATGGTATCAGAGTCAGGTTCTTCCTTTCCTGTGTTTCCTGCGGACTGAACTTTCTAGCCGTCACTTCTACGGACTGCTCTTTTTCTATCCGTCATTCTCTCTGACCGCCGTAGCCGTCTGGCTGTTGCGGACTGCTCCTTTTCTAGCCGCTCTCTCCCCTTCGTGGTTCCAACTTCCTCCTCTCCGGGCTTCTTATAACCTTGTCTCTGCGCCATGGGGTCCACGGGATCTTGCCTTCTCGCCGCGGACCACTTCAGGTCGCCGCGAACCGCTTCAGGTCGCCGCGAACTGTCCTTCTCGCTGCGGTCTGCTTCAGGTCACCGCGACCTGTTTTCCCCTGCTCTCACTTCCCGCTGCGGGGTTTTTCCCTTGCTCGCTGTGGTCTGTTTCAATCCGCCGCAGATAGCCTACCCGTCGCGGATTCTCTTCCCGTGCTCGCTGTGATCTGCCTCAGAGCCGCAGATTACCTTTCCTCCTAGCTCTTCTCGCTTGCGACATACTGGCCAGCCTGCCGCGACCTGCTCCAAGCAGCTCGTCTTTCTTCTCGCCTAGCTCCTCTCGCTCGCGACCTACTGGTCAGCCCGCTGCGGACTGTTCCAAGCAGCTCGTCTCTCTTCTTCCTTGCGGCCTCCCTCTCCTTGGTCGCTGCTCTTGTCGTTGTGACTGCCCGTTGTGTATTCTGGTCCGGCGCGGCCTTGTCGTGCAAGAGTTCCCGGCCTGCCTGCTGAGCGGTCTCTTCCTTAGTCGTTGCGACTTGCCTCCTGCTACCCACAGCGGTCTCTTTCCTAGTCGCTACAACTTGCCTCCTGCTACTCGCTGCGACTTGCCTCCTACTGAGCGGTCTCTTCCCTAGTTGCTGCGGCTTGCCTCCTGCTTTTATGTGCTCTTTCGTTGACTCCACCGGCTAGGAGGCTACTCCGCCTGCAGACCGCCCGGCTTATCCGGCTGACATCCGCGATGAGTTGCGGATCACCGCCATTTCCCTCTCTGGGAAGAACAATTTTACCCTTGGGTACACTCTGTTCGACAGGTTCTTCAGGCCAAGGGCCTTTTGTCTCACAGCATTCAGGCTCCTCCTTCTCCTCCTACCGACGACTGGCTCAGAAATGATGGAAGTGTTCAGACATGGCTCCTCAATTCCCTGGATGGAGAACCTTATCAGATGACCATGTATCATGAAACAGACAAGACTATGTGGGATGAGCTTTCCTTGTACTCGGGCAAAGACAGTCTCCAGCATCTCTATGACATCCTCACCGATCTTCTGGCTCTCGACACTGGGGGGCTTCAGACATGACCTCCATTATTGCTCGCGCCAAGACTCTTGTTGAGCCCTGGATCCAGCATCAGCCGTCTACCAATGATCATGCTACTCAGCGTGCTCAGAAGGAGGCCGTCTGCATTGCCATAATGATAGCTCGTGTTCCGCCTCACCTTCAGTGTATTCGAACTCAGGTTCTGGCTTCCTCCACCATACCGTCCTTGTCTGATGCGGGATCCACGCTCCTCCGTGTTTCACCTCCTTCGGATACTTTTGCGCCTTCCCCCTCGGCCCTTCTTCAGCAGACCACTCCCCCCTTACTTCCCCCACCTACCTCCGCTCGTGGTGGACGTTCGGGATCTAGGGGCCGGGGGGCGCGGTGCTCGGGGTCGGCTGAAGTGTTCCTACTGCGGAAAGGACGACCACTTTGAGGCGACCTGCTACAGGAAGAATGGCTATCCTCCTCGTCCGACGGCCTCTGTTGTTGCTGACACATACTCTGCCGCCCCTCGTGACCTTGAGGCCGTTCGTCTCCATCTCCAGCAACTTCAAGGGCTACTCAACCCGCCCACTGCCTCCATCGCCTCCGTCTCCAACACAGGTACTGCTTGTTTATCCACCAGTCCGCGTTGGATCGTGGACTCGGGTGCCACTCATCACATTACCTCGCTACGGCCACCACAGTACTCGGATTCTCCTCATCCGAAATGTATCACCGTGGCAAATGGGGAGACGGTTTCAGTCTCCGGCTCGGCTGACCTTTCTCTCAACCCATCGATCTCCCTTCGCTCGGCTCTTCATGTTCCGAGCTCCCCGTTCAATTTACTTTCTATTGGTCGTCTTACGAATGATTTAGATTGCTGTCATATTCATATCCTCTTCATTTCTCATCCAGGATCGGCGGACGCAGACTATCATTGGTAAAGGCACACTGCGGAAAAGGCTCTACCTTCTCGATGACTATCCCACCGTCCTATCCTTTGTCTCCTCCAGTGAGTGGCATCGACGTCTTGGGCATGCTCCTCTCTCGGTCCTCCAACGGGCTCTTCTTGATATCTCTCTTCACCCTTTTCAGTGCGAGTCCTGCATCTTCGGCAAGTAGTCGCGCTCTTCTTTTCCTGCACATTGTACCCGGAACACTGATCATTTTGACTTAGTACATTCAGATGTTTGGGGTCCGTTTAAAATTATTAGTATTTCTAGTTATTGCTACTTTATTACGTTTATTGATGATTACTCTTGCACGACGTGGCTCTACTTACTTCATGATCGCACCGAGCTTCCACGTATTTTTCGTACGCAATTCCACACCACCCTCAAAACATTGCACACCGATAGTGCTCGCGAATACAATAGCCACAGCTTGCGCCTTTATGCTCTGAATTCGAGATTATTCATCAAACATCATGTCCTTACACACCCTAGCAAAACGGCGTTGCCGAACGAAAGAACCGACACTTGCTTGATGTTGCCCGCTCCCTCATGCTTCAAACGCATGTTCCCAAACCTTACTGGAACTTTGCGGTCTCCACTGCGTGCTTCCTTATCAACCGTCTCCCTTCCTCCGTCCTCCACTATACTACTCCGTTCAGCCTACTGTTTCCCTCTACTCCGGCCTTTCCTTTCCTGCCTCGCATTTTTGGCTGCACCTGCTACGTCCACCGACTGGGTCCGTCGTCGGACAAGTTGGATCCCCGGGCGGCTAAACATATCTTCGTCGGCTATTCGCGTACGCAAAAAGGTTATGTGTGTTATTCTCCCGCTACCCGCAAGGTCTCAGTTTCTACTGATGTTACCTTCCGGGAGGATCAACCGTTCTTCTCTGCCCCTTTACCCATTCCTCTCACACCGACAACTCTCCCGCCACTCCTCCCACGACCTGTTATCCCCGTTACTACACCTGCGCCACCAATTCCACCTGCTCCGGCTCCTGCGCCCTCCAGGCCGCCTGTTATCCGTGTCTACACTCGTGGACCTTCCGGTCTCGTTGCCCCTCTGCAGTCGGCATCGACCTCGACTACTCCACGCCCTGCTGATCAGGTACCGGCCTCCACTACTCATCCTCTGGCAAACTGTGTCTCCTTGCATCGCCTTTCTCCCCACCTTCACACATTTGCTACATCTCATTCCTCGGTTTCGGTCCCTAACTCTGTGCAGGAGGCGCTCCAACATCCTGGTTGGCGGGCCGCCATGGAGGAGGAAATGGTTGGTCTCCGGGTCAACCAGACAAGGACTCTCGTACCCCTTCCTCCGGGTCAGAAACTGGTTGGGTGTAAGTGGGTCTTTGTCATCAAACATGCTGCTGATGAGACGATTGACCATCTGAAAGCTCGTCTGGTGGCTCGTGGCTTCACTCAACAACATGGGCTCGACTATGAAGAAACTTTTTCTCCGGTGGTCAAACTCAACACCGCTCGAGTCCTCATCTTCGTGGCTGTCCATCGCCGGTGGCCCTTACTCCAACTGGATATTAAGAAAATCTTTCTGAATGGCGATCTGCAGGAAAAGGTTTATATGCAGCAACTTCCCGGATTTGAGACCACGAGGGAGTCTCAGGTCTGTCGTCTTGTGAAAGACCTGTATGATCTCAAACAATCCCCACAGGGAGGGTTTGACAAGTTCAGTAAGGCCCTTCGGGAGGTTGGATTTACTCGGAGCTCGGCAGATTTCTCATTGTTCACTCGTCACCGAACAACGGGAACAGTTCTTCTGCTAGTATACGTTGGCGATATCAAAATTACAGGAGACGACTCAAAAGGAATACAAGAGGTCAAATTACATCTGAGATCCGTATTTCAAACAAAAGATCTGGGGCCCCTTCGATACATCTTGGGTCTTGAGTGTACAACCCCATATTCGCTGAGTCAAACCAGTAGGCACAATGGTCACAATTGGGCTAGCTGAAGGAGTTCCCGCCCAAAAGAAGATCTCGCCCAAGTAGGCGGGAACGATCGCGCCAGATCGTCGATCCAAGATCGGCGAGCGCAACCGAATCGTCGAACGGAGAACAGCGGGCCCAGATCGTCGAGCGCGGCCGGCGCGGGAATGCTTGCGCTTGCGCCAGGCTCCAATCTCAAAGGGCTCTCGCCTGTAAGCAGGCGAGAGCGTTCGCGCCAGGCCCTGGACAAGAGTGCCTCGGCTCTGCTCTCGCCGAGGGGGGCCCAGGGCCTTGGATAAAATGTCCTAATGGCCCTCAGGAGAAATTACCTCAGTACCCTCAGGAAAACAGCGGGATTCGGCTATTGGCAGACCAACTAGGGGCTTTTCAGTAATTTCAGGACAGCAAGATGCTATAAATAGACCCATAAGGGCTCCTTAGAAGGCAAGCAATCATTATCTCTCAAATTCCAGTGCTTTCTGAGGAGCTCCTAGCCCAGCTTTGGCTTTGGAGGGGAAGCTCTCAGAGATCTTCCGGGTGTGATGTGCGACCTCCCTGCTGAGGCTATTGGGTCAGTCTTAGGTCCTTTGAATCCAGTCGAGGGTTGAGACTTGAGAGAAGTAAGTTTTGGTTGCCCCCTTTTTCTTTGAACTCCCGTTGAGGTCATATTTGGCTTCAACAGTTCTGGTGCGGTGAGCGTGGAAGGCAGCCGATTCAAGAAAGCCTTGAGTTTTGTCCCATGGCTGGAGGTGAAGAGGAAGGGTCAGGTTCTGGAGGCTCCCCCACCCGGGGAGAGGAAGCGACGAAGAGGATGCTGGATGAGTTCAGGCGAGAGGTTCTGCAGACGATCAGTTTGGCCTTCTCGGCGAGAGGCGAGTGGGCCACCCCTCAGGTCCCAATAGAAGAGGTCCCGCTCTTGGGCGAGAACGCCCCAGGACAGCGCCCGGGAAAGGAGGTCCCGGGGGAGGCGGGCGAGAGGGATGTGGCGGATCGGGAACTCTTCCCCGGCCAAAGCCAGCGCCCGGGCAAGGAGGCGCTGGCGGATCTGGGCGAGAAGGAAGCGGCAGTGCGAGAGCTCTTCCCGGGGCACGGTCCCGCGGATCGGGCCAGTCAGCCGAGGCCGCGGGACGTGCCCTCTCGCCAGACAGGAGGCGAGAGCCCATTTAACGAGCTCATCATCTCAGCTCCGGTACCGGAGGGGTTCCGGGAGCCCGACATGTCCTACTACTCAGGGAAGGATGACCCTGTACAGCATGTACAGTGGTTTGAGGACGTCGTATCGATAAGACAGATGACGAATGTCTTCAAGTGCCGGCTATTTGTCATCACGTTGAAGGAGAAGGCTCGGGACTGGTTCCACCAGTTGCCAGCAAGGTCAATCTACTGTTTTGAGGATCTACGGAGAAGTTTCCGGTTGAGGTTCTCAACCTCGAAGAAGCGGAAGAAGGAAGCGGAGTGTCTGTTTGCAGTGAGGCAGAAGCCGGATGAGACGCTGGGTCACTATGTCGACCGGTTTCAGGAGGAGATCCTCCTGGTCCAGGAGGTCCCAGGGTACGCACTGATGCTGGCCTTCACCCTGGGGCTGAGACCGGGATTCTTTAGCATGAAGTTGAAAAGGGTGCCTCCCCTCTCCTTTGAGGAGCTCATGGAGAGGGCGGCAAAGGAAATTGACTTTGAGAGAGCAAAACCAGCATTCGCTAGGAAGTTGACCAGGCTGGCGGAGGACGACGTGAAGGAACCAGCAGCGGGAAGACAGAAGGAGCCGAGGGAGCAAAGGGAGGAAAGGAGAAGGGAAGAGCCCCGAAGGTTTGGGCAGCAGTAGGGATGGGGGGCCCGGGAGCCGAACAATCGGTTGGGTTGGAGGCCCCAGGAGGGTCGCCCCCAGGGCCCAGGAGAAGGCTACCAGGGGAGAGATAACCTGCGGGAACCCCGGAGGTTCGACCGACCGGCATGGAGGCAGGAGCCGAGGGGTCGTCCCCCACCACCGCAGGAGGCCATGGAAGTGGGAAGAGGAAGAGGAGCTGGGAGAGGAGCTCGAGGAGGAGGGAGAAGAGGAAGAGGAGAGGGAAGAAGGGGCGGGGAGGCGTTGCCTTTTTGTGACTTCCACCAGGAGGAAGGTCACGCAACGGCCACCTGCCCGGAGTTCTTAGAGTTAAGAGAAGCAAGAGGAGCAGGGAGGCAGGATCCACCGGTAAGGATAGTAGAGGTGCAGCAGGGCGAGGTGGAAGATAGGTGCGAAGATCGGGTAGATGTAGGGACCCGGGGAGGAATCAGGGTGATTCACGGAGGAGTGGGGATTGAGGCAACCCGCAAGGGGAGCCTGCAAACCATGTACCGAAGGGGGGTGGCCTCTACCTCCCAGGTTCCCCCACCAGAAGAAAAGATCACTTTCTCATCAGCAGACATGCCAGACTATGAGGATCCATTCTGTGACACCCTGGTGATCCAGACGGCGGTGGAAAATTATACGGTCTCGAGCATACTGGTAGATAACGGGAGCTCGGTAAATGTCATCTTCAAGAAGGCCTTTGATGAGATGAGGGTTGAAGGGAAGAGGGTCTTGGCGTCGGATGGACCTCTGTTCGGGTTCTCCGGAGAGAGGAAAGAGGTAGAAGGAGGAGTAGGGCTACACGTAAGGTTGGGGGGCGTGTCACGGAACTGTAGTTTCGTGATCGTGGACGCCCCGAGCAGCTATAACGCCATCTTTGGGCGCCCCCTCATCAGCGCCTTTCGCTGCGTCCCCTCTTCGTTCCATCAATGCCTTAAGTTCAACAATGGAGGGGTGCAGGTCAGGGTTAGAGGAGACCCGAAGGTGGCAAGACAATGTTACGTTACAGTAGTCAACACCATTTCGTGGATGGCAGAGGCAGAAGAGTTGGAGATAGAGATGGAGGCCCTTGAGGAGGTTGTTGAGGAAGAGGGGATGGTCCTAGAGGAGGCAAGAGAGATAGCTGGGGAGGAAGTCGGAGAAGAGGAGACTGAGAAGCTGCAAGGAGATGTGCAGGTGGTCCGGGGGGACGAGGAGCAGGAGAGCCCGGAAGGGGCGATGGAAGTAGGAGAGCAAGCGGCAGGAGGAGTCGAGGGAGAGGCCCCGAGGGGCGTAGGAGTCGAGCAGCAGCAGGAGGGGCTGGTAGAAGCGATGGAGATCGAGGAGGAGGGAGAAAGAGGAGAGCTGGAGTTGGAGGAAGAGGCAAGGGCCGGTTGGGAGCAGTCGCGGCTGGAGCCGGCCGAAGAAGTGGTGGAGATGGAGGTCTTCACCAGCGCAGGGAAAGTACAAAGGGTGCGGGTCAGCGGGGGCTTGAGTCCCGAGGCCCGGGAGCAAGTGCGGGCTTGCATTCAAGGCAACGTCGACATCTTCGCCTGGAGCGCGGCGGACATGCCAGGCATCGACGCAGACGTGGCCTGCCATCGCCTGAACTTGGACCCCCGCACTCGCCCCATACGCCAGAAGATGAGGACCATCGCAACAAAGCTGGAGGAGCCAATACGCGAGGAGGTCAAGAAGCTCCTGGAGGCGGGCTTCATCTCAGAGATCCAGTATCCAGGCTGGATCTCCAATGTGGTAATGGTAAAGAAGTGAGGTGGAAAATAGAGAATGTGTATTGACTTTTCTTTGTTAAATAAATCATGCCCTAAGGATTGTTACCCCCTACCTCGGATCGAGGCGCTGGTTGATTCAGTCGTCGGTTTTTCTGTCATGAGCTTTTTAGATGTTTTTTCAGGTTATCACCAGATCCGGATGCACCCTCCTGATACCAAGGACGTTTCCTTCATCACGAGGGAGGGATGCTTCAGTTACAAAATGATGCCCTTTGGGTTAAAAAACGCAGGGGCTACCTATCAGCGCATGATGGATCGGGTCTTCCGGGATCAGAGGGGGAGGAACTTGGAGGTCTACGTCGACGACCTAATGATCAAAAGCAAGTGCATGGTTTCGCACCTACAAGATCTGGAGGAGACATTCGCCACCTTAAGAAGGTTCAAGATGAGGCTGAACCCCTTGAAGTGTGTCTTCGGGGCCAGCCGCGGGAAGTTCCTCGGGCATCTTCTAACTCCGGCTGGGGTGGAGCCCAACCCGGACAAGGTAAAGACCATCCTGGATGTGGAGTCACCTCGCGACGCCAAGGAGGTCCAGCGCTTGATAGGCAAGCTAGTTGGGCTAAGCAGGTTCCTCTCCAGGGCAGGAGACAAGTGTTCTTCATTCTTTAAGGTGCTGCGGGGGAATCAAAGGTTCGAGTGGACAACCGAGTGTGAAGAGGTCTTCCAAGGGCTGAAAAGACAACTCTCTCAGGCTCCTCTGCTTTAGAGCCCAAAGGAAGGAGAGGACCTGACCTTGTACCTCGGAGTAGGAGCGGAGGCGGTGAGCTCCGTCCTGATGAGGGAAGAAGGAAAGAAGCAGCTGCCCATCTACCACGTCAGCCGGATATTGAGGAAAGCAGAGCTTCGCTACCCCATTCTGGAAAAGCTCGCTTACGCCTTGGTCATCTCGGCAACGAAACTCCGGCCGTACTTTCAAGCACATTCGATTAGGGTAGTGACCGACCACCCTCTTCGCAAGATCTTCGAAGGAGTGGAGCACTCGGGGAGACTGGCTAAGTGGTCCATTGAGCTAAGCGAGTTCGACATCTCCTTTGTCCCAAGGCTCTCCATCAAGGCACAGGCAGTGGCGGACTTCCTAGCAGACTACATCATTGAAGTCGAGGGGGGAGAGCAGCAACCCCGAGAAGCATGGAAGTTGATGGTTGATGGGGCCTCGGGAAGGCACTCCCTCGGGGCAGGGGTGGTATTGACAAGCCCCCAGGGGGTAACCATAGAGCAAGCTGTCATTTTACATTTCCCCGTGACCAACAATCAAGCGGAGTATGAGGCCGTGATCGCCGGCCTCCGCTTGGCAAAGGAGCTGGAGATTCAGGATTTGGAAGCTTTCACGGATTCAAAGGTAGTAGCATCGCAGATCCGGGGAGAGTTTGAAGCTCGGGAGCCTACCCTCATCAAATACCTCTCCAAGGTAAGGGCGATCATCGGAGGATTCCGGTCATTCTCAATTCAACATGTTCCGAGGGAAGAAAGTGTAGCCGCCGATCGATTGGCCAAGTTCGGACCTCGGGGAGGAGGGACCTTGACGGAGCTATTCCGACCGGCTATCGAGGAAGGAGAGTTGATGGTGGTGGATCGACAACCCTCGTGGGTGGATCCATTTGTGACCTTCCTAACCACCGGTGAACTTCCCGAGGGGACCAAGGTCGGGAGAAGCTTCAAGCGCAAAGCAGCTCACTACTTAATGATGGAGGGGGCCTGCATCGTAAGATGTTGTCAGGGCTCCTAGCTAGATGTGTGACCGAAGAAGAGATCCCGAAGATATTGAGGGAGGTGCACTCGGGCGAGTGCGGCAGTCACTCTGGAGGAAGGACGCTGGAGGCAAGGGTGGTCAGACAGGGATACTTCTGGCCCACCCTAAGGAAGGATGTCATGGAGTTTGCAAGGAGGTGTCAAAAATGTCAACTCTATGCCCCCCTTCAGCTCTTGGCAGCTCAGAGGCTCCGAAGTATCACGGCACCGTGGCCATTCGCTATCTGGGGAATGGACTTAGTTGGGCCCTTTCCTCCGGCTAGTGGGCAGAGGAGATTCCTCTTGGTCATGGTCGATTATTTCTCGAAGTGGCTAGAGGTTAAAGCCTTGGCCAAGGTCACCTCGCAGGTCATAAGGAACTTCGTCTGGGGGGAGATCATTTGCAGACATGGGTTGCCCCAAGCAATAATGACTGATAACGGCCCCCAGTTTGCCAGCGAGGAGTTCATCAGCTTCTGCGCCCAACTAGGGATAGATCTCCGGTTTGCCTCCGTCCAACACCCCCGGAGTAACGGCCAGGTGGAAGCAGCAAACAAAATCATTGTAAACCTACTAAAGAAAAATGTGGAGAACTTAAAGGGGAATTGGGTGGAACAGCTCCCCTCGGTCCTGTGGGCCTTGCGAACGACCCCGAACACGGCCACCGGTGAGACCCCCTTCAAGCTCTCTCATGGGTGTGAGGTCGTCCTACCAGTGGAGTTCGAGGTCCGGTCCCCGCGAGTCACAGCCGCGGGCGAAGGAGACGAGACTTGGAGGGTGGAGAATGAGGAGGGGCAGCGCCTCTCGTTAGATATGGTGGAGGAAATGCGAAACGTGGCGGCTATCAGGCAAGAAGAGATCAAGCGACGGATGACCAAGAATTTTGATAAGCATGTCAGGGTCAAGCAGTTTGCTGAAGGGAATCTGGTGCTGAGAAAGGTTGACGCAGCAGGAAGGTCGGCTCCCGTGGGTAAGCTCCACCCGAACTGGGAAGGTCCATACATTGTGAAGGAAGTCCTCGGAACAGGGGGATACTACCTCCAGGACGTGGAGGGGAGGGCCCTAAGCCACACTTGGAGCGGTGATGACCTAAAACGCTTCTACCCCTGAGGGGGGAAGAATGTAACCATGTATTTCAAAAATAAACTTATTATAATACATTGAGTGACTTTCTCTTAACTGTTGCCAAATTTTTCATAGTATAACGTAATCATTTGTTTTGTAGTACCCCGAGCTCGGCTCGGCCCCAGGTAGACCCGCTGCGCAGGCTCTCATCTAGCTGGCAGGTCCGAAGGCTCGCCTGTGGGGGATAGGGTTGGATTGAGATCTTCATCGGCACCTCGAGCTCGGCTCGGCCCCAGGTAGACCCGCTGCGCTGGCTCTCATCTAGCTGGCAGGTCCGAAGGCTCGCCTGTGGGGGATAGGTTTGGTTTGAGATCTTCATCGGCACCCCGAGCTCAGCTCGGCCCCAGGTAGACCCGCTGCGCAGGCTCTCATCTAGCTGGCAGGTCCGAAGGCTCGCCTGTGGGGGATAGGTTGGGTTGGATTCAGATCTTCATCGACCCCGAGCTCGGCTCGGCCCCAGGTAGACCCGCTGCGCAGGCTCTCATCTAGCTGCAGGTCCGAAGGCCGCCTGTGGGGGAGGTTGGGTTGGATTGAGATCTTTATCGGCACCCCGAGTCGGCTCGGCCCCAGGTATACCCGCTGCGCAGCCTCTCATCTAGCTGGCAGGTCCGAAGGCTCGCCTGTGGGGGATAAGTTTGGTTTGAGATCTTCATCGGCACCCTGAGCTCGGCTCGACCCTAGGTATACCCGCTGCCTGGCTCCTACTAGCTGGCAGGTCCATAGGCTCCCCTGTGGGGGATAGGTTAGGATAGGTTAGGGTAGGTTAGGTTAGGTTTGTGAAAACGTCATCGGCACCCCGAGCTCGGCTCGGCCCCAGGTAGACCCGCTGCGCAGGCTCTCATCTAGCTGGCAGGTCCGAAGGTTCGCCTGTGGGGGATAGGTTTGGTTTGGTGGGCTTGGTTTGGACAAGGCAGGAAGTGCATCGGGAATACAAAATGGAAAAGATAGGAAAGGTCTCGGCAAGGATAGATCTCGACAGGGAAGTCCCCGTCAAAGAGGTCTCGCAGTGGGGGGGCTTCCGCCGAGAAGGCTCCTCTTGATATTCTCGGACAAACAGGCGGGATCATTATGCGACGGGCCTGAAGGGATTCGCGCAGGCTAAAGGGGACGGTTCCGTCCTAAGGGTTCGTGAGCCACGCTTCCGGCTGGTAGTTTGCAGCAGGTTCCCGCCGATCCATCGCTAATGAAGACTATCCTAGGAAGGCCACGGGCCTCGGCGGAAGCACACGCAGGAAACATTCGATCACAACAATTACATCAAGCACATTCACAATAACAGGACGAGATATTTACAATAAAAACGTTTGCATTAAATATATTATATATAAGTACAAACTGGTAGCGTCTCGCGCTTTACATTGAGGCGGAAAGAAAAAGCAGACGCGGAAAGAAAAGGAAGAGGGGCCCCCTCATGGAGACAAGCTGTACCCCTCCGAGCTCCCGCTTGAGCTCCCGCTGGAGCTTTCGCCGGAGCTCTCCCTAGAGGTCTCGCCACCCGCTGCAGGAGATTTCGGGACGTCCGAGGGTGGGGTATCAGGGGCGCCCGGGGGCTTTGGAATGGGCTCGAAAAGCCAGGGAACGAGCTGTTGAGCAGTGATGTCTTTGCCCCTCCCATCCCAGCAGTTGACGTCTCGCAGCGTCTCCAGCGTCAACCTTACTGTAGCCTGCGCGTTCCCCTGGAGCAGCTTGTCAATATCATAAACCGAGTAATACCGGCTCTTCAGCCTCTAGTCCAGCGGGGGAGCCGCACTCGCCTCCAAGCGCGCAATCTGCTCCCGCAAGAGGATGTTGTCATATCGAGCTCGGGATAGCTCCTCGCGAAGCGTGGCTTGGGCGGAATCCTGAACAGCGAGAGGTTAGCATAAAAGAGAAGAGATAAAGTAGCGAGAGCAAGCGCTGTGAAAGAACTCGCTTACCCCTTCCGCCTGGCGCGAGGATAACAGTTGCTGGGCCTCGGCCAGCTCCTTGGCCAGAGTGGCCGCCTGAGCCACCGCATCATCCCTAGCCTTGAACATATCTTGAAAATTGCAGTCTATTGTGATGCTCCGTCGAGCACACATGTGCGCAAGCTCCAGCCCGCGCATCAGGGCGCGAGTGGAGTCGTAAGCCAGCAGCCGGGTCGACATCCTGTCGTAGACACTCGCATCTTCCCGGCTGTAGAGGCAGTAACCCAAGGCGAAAGCCTCGCTGGTAACCTCGTCACGCTCTGCCCAGCTTGGCAAGAGGGACGAGATCGAGACCTTGTTGGCGTCGGGATCCCACTGAAGCAGCGGCTTGTTCTCCGCGTCCAGGCACCTCATGCCGAGACCGAAGTTGCGATGGCCCCGCGGCACCTCTCCAGACAGGGGGTGGCCGGAGGTCCCGGCGGCGACACCCTCGCTCTCTGCGGCACTAGGGGCCTGAGGGTTCTCGGCAGGGGCCTCGGGGCCGCCCCTGGTGGCCGCGATCTCGCTAACAGCCTGCAAGACCTCCTCAAAGGAGCGGCCTGCAGGGAGAGGTTGGGCGGGTAGCACCACGACGGCCTTGCCCTTCTCGGTATCGGTCGTCTTGGGTCTCTTGATTGGTTGAGGCGCGGGGGCACCGGGCTTTCGCTTCACGGCACCACCTGAAGGAGGAGGGGCCGACTCTTTCCGGCAGGCTTGCGCAGCGGCCTTCGCAAGAGCCAGCGGGTCTTTAGGAGGTTGACTCCCTCCGGCGCGAGCCTCGTCAAAAGGCTGGCGTAGGGGGATCTCGCGCTCTCCTGCGAAAACGATGACACTAAGTTCCAACCTTGAAGAAGACAAGGAAAAGCAAGATAAAGGCGAGACTTTACCTTCTCCCGGAAGCACAGGAGGAGAGAATCGACGTCTCGCCGAAGGTAGAGGACGTCGAAGTCCTTGGTTCCAAAGAACTCAAGTAGGGCGCTCTCGCGCGAACCCAAGGAGGGGGGCTTGTAGGCGGCATCCTCGTATTGGATGGGGGCGAGAGGTACGTTCCCGAAGTCGCCAGAAACGAAGATGAACCTCTCGCCCCAGTGATGGTGCTTGTTGGCGAGGCCGATTGTCTTGAGCAGTTGTCCGGAGAAGAATACCACCCCTCCTTTCGCGCGGAAAGTAAACAGCTTGCGGAAGATCGGCAAGCTAAACTCGATCCTCTCGGACCGCATGTAACATATGAAAGCCACGAGAATCGCAACTGAGTTTGGGTTCAGCTGCGCGGGAACCGCCCCGTAGTACCGGAGGGCCTGCCGCATCTCGGGCCACAGCGGGGGGTGGAAGCCCACCTCGAAGTGCTCGACGGGGATGGCGAGCTCCCCGTCCCCTGCGGTGTTTACGTTGTCGTGATTGCCCGGGTTCCGCGCGGTGAAGCTGACGGGAACGTGTTGAGTCTTGATTAGGTTGAACTCATCCACGGTGAGAGTGCAGGAAGGAAAAAGATGCTTCTGGAAAGCTTCCGCGCAGTTGGATCGTCCCTCACCTCCGCCCGGCATCGCGATGAAGGGTTTGAAGGCGAGAGCTTCAAGAAGAAGGCGAGAGCGAGAACGGAAGGAGAAGGCGGAGACAGGCGAGAGCTTGGGAGAGACCGCGAAAGCAACGGAAGAGGAGAGAGACTGGGATCGGAGAAAAGAATGTGGTAGGTGTGCTTCCCTATTTATAGAAAACCGTGATAATGATGGTTGTTTTCAGAAAGGCGGCGGGGGTACAGCCGGCGCGTCCTAGGTCAGCGACGCTTCGTTTTTCCCGCCTGAGTTTGATAGTGACCGATTGACTAAATGACTAGCGCAAACGTTGTGAGATGACACGCGACGGGCAAGATAGGCAGAAGCAAGGTAGCTATCGCCAACCAAGAGCCCAGGAAAATAACATATATACGCATGCAATAATGAAAAACAATAAGTGCCGAGTTATTGCTCTCGCTGAGCGAGAACGGGATAAAAAGTAAGCGATAAGCGCAGAATTATTAGTTACAGTTCTAAGCGAATAAATAAGGGTACATCTGAGAAGGGGAAGGCCTGGAGAAGAGAAGGGGAGGTCTCGCGCTTCAATAAGGCTCCCAGCGCCATTTCCCTTGCTCCCACCGCCATTTTCCTCGCTCCCGCAGCTTGGTCCGGGGTGGCGCCTGCGGGTTGAAGTAGGACGACAGAACACTGCATCCCAGGTCAACCCGGCGAGACAGATCCCGGATTCGCTCGATGCACCTCTCGGGTGAGGATCCGGCGGTAGCTCCCCCCGGCCGGTCCATCTCGCCGATGAGATAATCCCGCTCCAGGGTCTCTAGCCTCTTCTCCACTGACTGGCGAAACTCTTTTGCCGCAAGGTCGCGGACCCGTTCTCGCCGGATGATCTTCGATAGGACGGCGGCGACCTTCTTCCCCCGTCTTTTAGCGCTCCCGGCACCAGTCAAGATCTCCTCCATCTCGTCAGACGAGGGGAAGGGAGAGCTCTCGCCATCTTCCCCCTCTCTTTCTTCTTCTTCCTCTACCTCAGCTCCAAGTCGCGAGCTCATGTCCCCTGACAAAAGAGTTCCTGTTATAGCGAGAGCTAAAGGGTAGCTGTGATAAAGTTTCCATATACCTGCAGCATGACGAGGCCCCCCGGTCGACGGCAGGCGAGAAGGCCCAGCCCCCCCCCCCCCTCAGCTACAAAGAGTAGGTGGATTGGCTTTCCTTTTCCGGGGGGGGGGGGGGGGGGTAAACTTTGCGAATGGTGATCCCGGCTTGGTCGGGAGCGAGGGAGCGGGTCTCCTCTCCCGCAGGAGGGCTGGCGTCTAGCGAAGGCGCGGAGGACTCGGCAGTATTTCCTCCCGCCGGTAGGGAGGAATCAACCGCGAGGGCTGGCTGATTCGCAGCTCTCGCCCCGCTCTCCCGGGTGGCGAGATCCGGCGGTGCAAAAACTGGCGCTGCGAGAAAACAGTTCAGCATTCAAAGATTTAAGTTAAGGGCGAGAGGGGAACCGTTACCTGCGGTGTTCGGGTCAGGTGGAGGGGCCACCTCTGGCACCCGCGGTTGATCCTCGTGTTGGCTAGAGGATGGATCCAGGGGTTCTCGCGGGGACGCGGCAGCATCGGGAACCGTCTCCTGCGAGAGGTATCGCGTCAACTACTGAGCAGCTGGTGTTTTCAATAATTGGCAAATCGAGCATACCTTCCGCGGCGAGGGGCCGTCCGCGCGGCTAGGGGTTGGGGTAGGCGGGCTCCTGTTCTCGCGGGGCAGGTCCCGCTGAACCACCTTCGCCCTCTTCTTCTTCTTCTTGGGCAGAGAAGGCTCCGCGACCGACGACTGTCTCGCTAGCCATGGGGCAACCAGGGCGCTGTTAGCCCTGGCTTGCGCCTGTGCCGCGTTGATGCAGTCTTGCAGATCCTGCGGAAGCGGTTTGTCGGCGCGCTTGGAAGGCATCGCGAGAGGAGGGGAGAGCTCAGGCGGAGAATGACGACTCGAGGGAAGTGTTATGGCAGTCTATCAGCACACATATTTATAGGCACCGTACGGCCCACCGAAAGATTCCCTGATGTTGACACGTGCTCAGCGAATATTTTTGGGTTGGACATGTCTTTTCGAGCGCAGAGCTGGCTCAAAAAGAGCGGGGATTGTGTACAACCCCATATTCGCTGAGTCAGACCAGGAGGCACAATGGTCACAATTGGGCTAGCCGAAGGAGTTCCCGCCCTAAAGAAGATCTCGCCCAAGTAGGCGGGAACGATCGCGCCAGATCGTCGATCCAAGATCGGCGAGCGCAACCGAATCGTCGAACGGAGAACAGCAGGCTCAGATCGTCGAGCGCGGCCGGCGCGGGAACGCTTGCGCTTGCGCCAGGCTCCAATCTCAAAGGGCTCTCGCCTGTAAGCAGGCGAGAGCGTTCGCGCCAGGCCCTGGACAAGAGTGCCTCGGCTCTGCTCTCGCCGAGGGGGGCCCAGGGCCTTGGGTAAAATGTCCTAATGGCCCTCAGGAGAAATTACCTCAGTACCCTCAGGAAAACAGCAGGATTCGGCTATTGGCAGACCAACTAGGGGTTTTTCAGTAATTTCAGGACAGCAAGATGCCATAAATAGACCCATAAGAGCTCCTTAGAAGGCAAGCGATCATTATCTCTCAAATTCCAGTGCTTTCTGAGGAGCTCCTAGCCCAGCTTTGGCTTTGGAGGGGAAGCTCTCAGAGATCTTCCGGGTGTGAGGTGGGACCTCCCTGCTGAGGCTATTGGGTCAGTCTTAGGTCCTTTGAATCCAGTCGAGGGTTGAGACTTGAGAGAAGTAAGTTTTGGCTGCCCCCCTTTTTCTTTGAACTCCCGTTGAGGTCATATTTGGCTTCAACATTGAGGTTGCCAGACGGCCAGATGGACTTGTCCTCTCTCAGCGGAAGTACTGCCTCGACCTCCTTCATGATGCAAGTTGTTCAGGTTGTAAGCCGATTGACACCCCAATGGATGTAAATAACAAGTTGTGCGCTCAGGCATCTGACTCAGATCTCCTACTCCAGAATCCAGAATACTATTATCGTCTCGTTGGAAAATTGATCTACCTCACGGTAACCAGACCAGATATTTCCTTCGCTGTTGGTATTGTCAGTAGGTATATATGCATTCCCCTCGAATATCTCATTTTCAGGCCGTTGAACACATTCTCAGATACCTTAAAACGGCTCTGGGTCAAGTACTGGTATACAAAACCTCATCTTCAGCTCCAAGATTGGTGACATATTCTTATGCTGATTATGTTGGTTCCCTTGATGATCGACAGTCAACCAATGGTTTTTGCACATATTTTTGGGGACATTTGATTACCTGGCGAAGCAAGAAACAAGAGGTCGTTGCTCGATCATCAGCTGAGGCAGAATACCGGGCAATGACATCTGAGGTTTCAGAACTGACGTGACTTGAAAGTCTCCTTACTGATCTAGGTGTAAAGCTCTCTTCCCCAGCTCTCCTCCTCTGTGACAGCCAAGTTGCTATACATATAGCCAAGAACCCGGTCTTCCACGAGAGAACAAAACATATTGAGGTCGACTGCCATTTCATTCGGGAAAATGTTCAAATGAAGAAGCTCGAATTGAAGCATGTTCCGGGGACTGAACAAGTTGCGGATGTCCTCACAAAGGCTCTTTCCAGTACCCTCTTCTATCAGTGCATGTCCAAGCTTGGAGCATACGATTTGTACACTCCAGCTTGTGGGGGAGTGTTAGAAAAGCCCATGTAAAGAGCCCATTATTGGGCCCATTTTTATTGTATTTCCTTCTTCTTCTCTTAGTCTCACATCTTGTATAGGATTTCTTCTCACCTTCTTCCTCCTAAATATTTGTATTCTCTCATTGTATTTAGACACACAAGCAATACATACAAGTTTTTGAGCTCTTTCAACAGATACTAAAGCTACCTTAACAAGCTAGAACAAGTCTAGTGGCAATAATAAAAATGGTTGCGGAAAAATCGATGCAGGACAAATATGGCGAGTGTAATCGTGCCCTAAGGAAGTTTAATGAGTGTGTATTAGTGTATTGTCGTGAAGAATCTAAAATGATATGATGCACAAGTAATTGTCCCATGATTTATTCTGAAATTAATAAAGAGATTCACAAATCACAAACAATCACGATTGAGATTGGGATGTTAGATAGAAAACAAACTCAAGTCAATTTGGGGTTAAGAGTGCTTCAATTAAATGCTAAACTAATAAACACGGAAAATAGGACAATTCTTGGGGAATGCAGACAAAATAATAGCCAAGATTAGTATTTTTTTACCAATTGAACAACATTGAGCACTATTAACTTCAACTATAACATTCCTGTTTGCTTAATAAACAATTTGTAAGCATCTTTAAGTCCAATTGACTGTTAATGGATGACGCATCTAGCCTAAATTTGTGTGTGATGTCATCCTCATAATAATAATTATATGAGATCCATGATACTCATTGTAATAATCGACTCTAGAGAAATCGAATCGTGTTAAAGGGTCAATCCGGCCTGTGCAAACGAGGGGCCGAGGATAGTGATGATCACTGCAATAGTATTAACCTCGTAGGAGAAGCTCTTTGAGGTAAAACATAAGAATGCTCTGGATCCTCAAATAAAGGAGAAGGATAACTATGATAATCGAGATGACGCGCATCCCAACATAATCACATAGTGTTAGACTACTATGATATGTCATGAATGATCTATAGATTCTAGTCCTAAATATTTTGACTAATCATAGACCTGGATCTTTGATACCAAACTGACAGAAATTAAATGTAATGAGTATAATTACGCCCAAGGAACTCTAATGATTGGCTTATAATGTTGTGGGAAATCTAAAATGATGCACGAGTAATTATACAACAATTAATTACAATAAATTCTGAAATTAATAAGAGGTTCACATAGGATGTTGGATAAACAAACAAGTTAAACTGATGTAAAAAGTGCTCCAATTAAATGTTAAACAAATAAGCAACAGATAGGACAATTCTTGGGTAAAAGCATATGAAATAATATCCAAAAATAGCATGTTCTAGTTGACTATGTTCTAGTTGACTTATAGACTATTTTATGAGTTAAATAGCCAATTGTTAAGACCACATATAAAGCCCATTTTCCTCCTTGTATTTAGTCCCACACCTTTAATCATGTTTTAGGATTTCCTCTTTTGTGCATATATAGAGGAGCGTTGTAATTGAGATTTTTTAGTACGTGAAATAATATCTTATTTACTCTCTAAACTTGGTATCCAAGTAAGGAGATTTTTATCGCGGCTCCATCTGTTCGTATTTTTTTCTCTCATATTTCTCTTGCCGGGGAGAGATTCCGTGAAAAGACTTTCTTCGAGAAATTCAACTGTGACGTCTGTTGGCGAAAGACGAGACCTGCGAGAAAAATGAGTTCTTCAATGGATAAATCTCGTCGGCGACACCTGCGAGAACTTTTGTTCCCAGCGATGAGAACTGCGAGTTCTTCCTTGGCTCATTCCCGTCGGTGAGATTTGCGCGAGCCCATCCCAGCGTCGATCGCACAAGCTATTCCCAGCTCGATCGCACGAGCTCTTTCCTACCAGCTTCGATCACATGAGCTCATACCTGTAGTGTTTGCCAAACTGTATTCGCCCGTGCGAGGTCTTCCGCCCGCGTGTCTTCCTGCAGTCGTCTGCGAGTTCACCAATTTTATATTTAGCAATTTCTTTTATTGTGTTTTGCGAGTAACTCGACACTCCATCTGCGAGATATGTCAACCCGTATTTTTATGGCGGAATCCTGAAATTCGAACATTCAGTCAGACGCTTAGTCCTCATTCGTGCCTCCTCTGCCTACTGACTATTTTTGCAGCCATGGCTCTTCTAGCTCCTTTAGGATGACTACTGTTCCTTTGGACGGTTCAAACTATCTTGAGTGGTCCTGGTCTGCTCAACATGCAATCCACATACATCAATTATGGGTCTAGGAAGCACGGATACTTCCCTAAAGGTAGCGTACCTGTACCAGATACATATCTAGTACCGGTACGTACCCGATACTCGACGGATACACCTATGTGGACACACTTGGACTTAGCACATCATTCTGCAAATTGTGACAGGAGTTTGTTTTTCCAGAGTAAACAAAAGTTGGCTCTATGCTAGAAAGCGTTTGTACGTCCAATTAAGTTGTGTGTTTGTACCGAGTATGTTTCTGGCACTAGTACGTTTATGTTACAAGTACGAGTATTGAACCTTTCAATACGAAGAAAGTTATTAACAAAATGACTAACTTGTTTATAGACTAATCAGAGATTAAAGATGTTGATCTCCAACAATGAAGAAGAAGAAATTTTTCTTTTTGATAAGTAGACTTAAGTTTAATTTTATCTCTTTTGGATAAACATATAATATGTTAAATTTTGTAATATTTACGAATGCTTAATGTTTGAAAACTTCATGTTATGTTACATTGATTTGTAGACTTGTACTTCAAGTTATGATATATGTTTGATGTTTCGATATTTTAATAACTTTTTATTGCACTTGTAATATATTATATTTGTTAGAACGTATAATGTCGTACCCAAATCCTTGTTTTTAAATTTTGTCGTACTGTCGTGGTAACGCCTCTGATTTTTCAACAATTATTTAATCCTCGCGGTGACGTCATAATGACGTAAGGGGCGTTACGGTAACGTGGTGTTGACGGCACGTCGTCGTTAGTGCGTTTTCGCGTCTGTTCGACCGAGTCGGCCAAATTCGTGAATACTTGTCGAAAATGGAAATTTTCACATTAGGAAATTAAATTAATTAGTTTTTAACATGCTCGTCAAGTTTCGTCGTGATCCGAGCGATATTCGAGTCTCGGCGAATTTCCGAAGTTTTGTAGAATTTATGTTCGTCGTACACTTTGAAAATTTATAACTAGAGAACGGCACGTCGGATTTTGGTTCCGTCTTCGCTGTTGGATTCGTAGCGTCAGTGTTCGCCTACGGTGCGAATTTTGTTTAATTCGGCGCGCGTCTGAGCCTCCGTTTTGAACTTGTATTTCTTTATTCAAAAATATAAAAAAAAATTATTATTATAATATTAAAGCACTATTCAAAAATAAAAAGTATTATTCATTCCTAAAGTTTGATCAAGGGTATATTTGCAAAATTCACTATTCACGAGGACCAAAAATAACTGTTCATGCAAATTTTCCTCGGGTAATATTAGTTCTTCTTGAGTACTTCTCGATAAGCTTGATTGTTCTTCTCGAGTACTTCTCGATAAGCCTGAAAACAATACTTGAGAACTCAAAGCCTTCCCGAGAGATCATATTTATAGTACTCGAGAATTTAAATTTGTTATCGAGAAATCTCATTCCCATCTCGAGATGTCCTGTGCTACTCTCGAGAAATCCTTTGCTGCTCCCGAGAAATCCGTTTCGGCATGCTTTGGGGCGCCATTTTGAGGGTCAAAACGGCGTCATATGGAAAAATGATTAACATAAATTTTGTTCGTCTCGACGAGATCTACAACTTCCGTGGTGATCACTTTTCGATTCAGAGGCATCTTTAGCCTTTATTTTCGTTTTCCGTGCGCTCACACTTAAATAGCGCGCCTCCTTCCTATTTAGACAAAAGAAATTATATACATATATATATGTATATATTTATATACTTAAGGATAAATAGAACGACTTCATCATCTTCTCTTGACCGAACCAGAGAGCGAGAATGACGGAGAGGGTTCTAAGTTCGTGAAGCTTCGGATCGCCGCCGTCGGAGCTACGGTGCTCGGAATCACAAACCGAGCATAGATCCGGAAAGCTCTCGCCGAGATCTTCACGATCGTGGTAAGTATTTGTCATTTCGTGGAAGTTTTTTCGTTAGGGTTTTCGGCCCTAACCTCTCGTTTGGCCAAATCCTTGTAGATTTCGCTTCCATGCGTCATCTTTTGGCTAGATCCACGACGTGCAGTATTTTGGAAGACCCATTGGAATAGAAACCGAGACACGTGGTGTTTTTGCCCTCCCTCTTGCTTTTTTTTTTCCAAAGTTTAGTCATATGTTGTAGATTCGACATGTTTAAGTTAACCTTATCCTCGAATTGCTAGTTAATTGTCTTGAATTATGAAGTGTGTTTCACCTAGAACCATTTCTCCCAAATTTTATTCTGTAGATTTGGTAAACAAATTTGGTTGTCGTGTCACTTTAACTATCGAGTCATTATGATCGTTGCGACACCTCGTGTGTCCCGTTGTTTTGATCGTACCTCACTTTGCTCAACCCTTGCAATGTCCTTATGCAGTCCAAATCGTTTGTTGATCATTAGTCCATGTTGAATAAAAGAAACTCTGCGTGTATAATTATGTAACTGAAGAAAACTCTGATTGTCTGTGCGCGTTGGGGTTTCTCCCTCGGCACAGTGCATTATAGCTGAGTCTGTGCGCGTTGTGGACCTTCATCCCTGACACATTACCTTAGATATTGGTCTGTGCGCGTTGGAGTTTCTCCCTCGGCATGGTGCCTTTTGGCCGTGTTTGTGCACGTTGTGGACCTTTTTCCCCGGTAAAGTTCTCTTTCCTGTTGAGTTGATCAGTTTCATTTAAATGATGAATAACATAAATAATAAAAAAAGATGAATGTATGAACTTCTGATGTTTGACACTCTGTTCTGTCCAATTGTTGTGATTATCCTTTCTTGCTCATCTAGATTTACTGTTTTGTTCTTATTGCTTTGCTACTGACTTTTGTTGCAGTCGATTTGTTGCCCCTCGTTCACTTCGAGGTTTGTTAGTCTTCTTTTTACTCTTTTGCACCACTTGTAGCTTGTTTCTGAGGTGTTCTTATTTTGAATATCTCAGGTCCAGAGCAGTAGCAGATTTAGCTGATAGAGTTGTGCTTCTGGTGCTGCGAGTTGCTACGGCCGTTTGTTTCCACCTCCGAGCATTGAGGTAGTTGTTTTGTTAGACATGACTGGTTCTCTATAGGTTCGTGTCGGTTGTTGACGATCATAGTCTTAGACTTCTTATAACAGTTGTTACTTTACTGCTGTTACTTATTTTTTATTTATACTTGCTCTCTAGGAAGGATTTATGTTAGGATGCATATAATTACTTTTAAGTATACAAAACTGCATTCTGCAATATTGTCATGACATAATTTTTAACTGCAAAACTTATTACTTTTAAGCGCTATAAAAGTCCTTTTATTTATATTAAATGTAAAAGTCACATCATCATTACAATATGCTAGACTTTCATTCTCATATAAGATAATAAATGAATCAAATTAAGTATTTTCCGCTGCGTAAACTTATATATTTTCTCATCTATGGACTAATGATCCACCCGACCGAGGGACACGGTCAGTAACTCAAATAACTTATATTTTTTAAACTTAATTTCGTAAGTCTTTTAATTAAAATAAATGTGAGGACGAGTCGTCTGAGCGTCTGCAGTTGTCCCCTACACGGCGTGGCATCACGACGTGTATTTTCTCTTACTCTGACGTATTATTTAATACGGAGAAAATGCGGGTTGTGACAGTTTGTTTCAGAGGGAGGTTTTGCAAGAGGGTTGTTTGGTTTGGCAAGCCAGTCGGACAACTTTCTTTTAAACAAAACTCTAATCGTATCATTTCATTGCATACACACACCGATATATCATCAGTAGATCTTGATGAAAGCATGAACACTACACTTATAGCATGATAAGAAATATACAAGTCATATTATGTATTATGAGATGCATAATATGTGTTTGTATATGGATCCATCATAGTTGACAACATATGACGTTTATGTAGTATGAGATGCATAACCGTAATCATATGGCTGCCCATTAGCACGTTTTACTTTTTCGTTACATACAATATTATGTAGTATGAGATGCATAGCATTGTATATCTACGCCGCTTATAATATGCACTAAGGCCTTTTTAGAATGCATAGCACTGCATACATAACATATCATCGCATAAGCACACGTGCCAAGTTAAAGATCTGCATGATAACATATGTACACTCATGATTTGAAAGGAAATTTAAACATTCATGCATTCATATTATAGGCACAAGTTAGAAGCATAACATCATTTCATGATTTCACAGAGCAAGGTAATAGCAAGAGCAAGTATCCGTTCGTTTCCGATCTGATCTGAGTCAGTTCGTTCCTGATCTGATCTGAGTCAGGGTATTCGAGCTTACTAGCTTAGATGTCTTAAGCTAGGTACTTGATAAGTCGTTTGCTCATATCTGTAGAATATGACCCCGAAGCAGTTTGCTAAGCGAATATCTTCCCAGTTTGTGATGTCTTAGACAAGGTTTTGACTAGATATCTGTTTACTCTGTAGAAATGCCTCCTAAACGCGTTGCGGCGAGGTCAACTCCCCAGTCGGAGCGTGAGTCTTCTGGTGCCCAGAGTGAAACAGTGATTGAAGGGCTATGATAGAGTAATGAGGCTCTAACAAGGCAGATGATGGACATGCAATCACAGATACAATCATTGTTGACTGTCGTCGTCGGGCAACAGACTAGAGCGCAGGACCCTACTGTGGGTCAAACTGTTCCTACTCCTCCTGCTGCTCTAGTTCCCCCAATTGCACTGCCGCCAGAGATGAATTTCATTTCTCACTTCCAGCGACTAGGACCTCCTACGTATGATGGTAGGGCAGACTTCATGGCGTTGGATGACTGGATCGTCGCCATTGAAGAAATGTTTTCTTATTCTGGCATTTCCACCGATCAGAAGGTGATGATTGCGGCGTACTAGCTCAAAGGACTTGCGAAGAGTTGGTGGATTAGAGAAAGGGAGAATCTTACTGATGGGTGCTTTTGGGATTCGTTCAAGAGTATATTACAGAAGAAGTTTCTGTCATCGGTCGAGCAAGACCGTCTGATGAACAACTTTTTATACCTGAAGCAGAGGCAACTCACTGTTAGTTAGTACGAGATCGAGTTTAGCAAGCTCAGTCGTTTCGCCCCAGATCTGGTAACGTCCGAAGAAGGCAGAGTAAAACGCTTCCTGGGTGGTCTTAGGTATGACATCCAACAGTTGGCTAGCGCGTACAAATCTGAGACCTTCGCAGAAGTAGTAGAAGCCGCCTTGAAGGTTGAGGCGATAGATAATGCGAAGAAT
Organism: Platanthera guangdongensis; assembly: GCA_039583875.1. Classification (NCBI taxonomy): domain Eukaryota; kingdom Viridiplantae; phylum Streptophyta; class Magnoliopsida; order Asparagales; family Orchidaceae; genus Platanthera; species Platanthera guangdongensis. Next base: position 35,103,744 of record CM077162.1, on the reverse strand, counting down.
TGGGGATTGCATGCAAAGAAGGACAAGAGGAAATCTGATGATGGTGGAAGTACTAGGGCATCTGGCCTTGTGGCGAAGAAGGATCGAAGGGAAGTGTGTAGCTTCTGTGGTAAGTCAGACCACCCCTTTGAAAAATGCTTTAAGAGACTGGATGCGCAACAGCAGTCTCAAGTACATGCGATCCAGGATGCACCAAACGGAGGCCATGCCTGTACTTATTGTTAGAAGAGTGGGCACGATGCGGCCCGTGGTCGCAAGAAGGCTGGAGCTTGTTTTCTCTGCGGACAGAAAGGACACATGAGGGCTAATTGCCCGCAGAGCCAGCCTGCGTTGCATGCAGTTCCGTTGCAGACTCTACTGCCGCCCCCGCCTCACATGGACAAGGGAAAAGGAAAGTTAAATGTGCTGACCAAGGAGGAAGCCCAAGGAGGAAGCCCAATCATCTACTCAAGTGATCTCAGGTTAGTATTCGACTCAGCTAGTAATCTCTTATGATAGATTTATAATTTCTGCATTTTAGTTGCGCGCGCAATGTGTTTAGGTGAATTTAAGGTGAAGAATAAGTGGACACGCGTTCTGTTCGATTCGGGTGCTAATCACTCCTTTGTGGCAAGGAGTTTTGTAGACTGACATCGCTGGGCTCTCGACCAGTTAGACACTTCCCTGAACGTCAAATTCTCTTCAGGAGAGTTGGTGATGTCATGTCAGCGTATCCAAAAATGTCCTATCTTCCTAGGTGGTTTTCTAGCCTTTGCGGATCTGAAGGTATTAGACTTAGAAGACTTCGACGTGATTTTGGGCATGGACTGGCTGTCCAGCTATGATGTCGTCATTCAGTGCAAGCTCAAGCGCTTGGATTTCAAAGGCGACAATGGCCAACACATGAGTGTGTATGGTTTGCCGCATCAGGAATCTCCAATCATTTCTGCGGTACGTGCTCGTAAATTTCTAGAGTCTGGCTGCGATTCTTTCCGTGTTTCTGTTTCTGTTCTGGAAGCTGCACCTGTTGTGCCTCGAGTTGAGGACGTTTCTGTGGTGCGTGAGTTTCCGGATGTCTTTCCTGTTAGTCTTCCTGGACTTCCTCCTGAGAGAGAGGTGGAGTTCGTTTTAGATCTCGAGACAGGCACTCGCCCTATTGCAAAAGCACCGTACCGCATGGCGCCGCGTGAGTTAGAGGAGCTGCGTACTCAACTGGATGAGTTATTGCAGTATGGTTTTATTAGACCCAGTTCTTCCCCCTGGGGTACACCAGTCCTCTTCGTGAAGAAAAGGATGGAACGATGAAGCTGTGCATAGATTATCGAGAACTAAACAAGGTGACTGTCAAAAACAGATATCCGTTGCCTAGGATCGATGACTTGTTTAACCAGCTGCGGGGTAGCTCCGTGTTCTCTAAGATCGACCTTCGTTCGGGCTACCATCAGTTAAGAATTCGTGAGTCAGACGTTCCACAAACTGCTTTTCGTTCCCGATATGGTCACTTTTAATTTCTGGTTATGCCATTTAGATTAACGAACACACCGTCAGCTTTTATGGACATGATGAACAGGGTGCTCAAGGACTTTCTGGATAAGTTCGTGGTTGTATTCATTAACGATGTCCTGGTATATTCCAGAAATACAGAAGAGCACGCCTTGCACTTGCGTTTGGTCTTGACTACTCTAGGGAGCACAAGCTGTATGCGAAGCTTAGCAAGTGCGAGTTCTGATTGTCTCAGGTGTCATTCCTTGGACACATTGTAAGCAAGGACGGTATCTCAGTGGATCCCGCGAAGATAGCCGCAGTTTTGAATTGGAAGAGACCTATATCGCCTAAGGAGATAAGGAGCTTCTTAGGGTTAACAGGTTACTACAGAAGATTTGTGAAATGATTCTCCGTGCTTTCTGCGCCGTTGACCAGGCTTACGCAAAAAGAGCGCAGCTTTTGTTTGGAGTGATGTCTGTGAGGAAGCATTTCAAGAGCTCAAGAGAAGATTATGTTCTGATCCAATTTTGGCATTGCCGATGGAAGGAGTAGAGTATGTTGTTTATGTGGACGCCTCACGAGTTGGACTCGGTTGCGTGTTGATGCATGACGACAAAGTGATTGCACAACTGAAGATGCATGAAAGGAATTATCCTACGCATGACCTGGAATTTGTTGCCATCATTTATGCCTTGAAGTTGTGGAGACATCTTCTTTACGGAGTGTCATGCAAAATCTACACGGACCACAAAAGTTTGAAATATGTCTTCTCTCAGAAGGAGTTGAATTTACGCCAGCGTAGATGGCTAGAATATGTTGCGTACTACGAAGTCGATATCCTTTATCATCCCGACAAGGCTAATGTAGAAGCGGATGCGTTGAGCCGGAAGCCCGCACATATCTTTAACCCCTCGGTGCAATCCCTTGTAGAGGAGTTTTTGCTTATGGACATAACCGTAGGGAATAGCGCTTCGCCGAGTAGTTTGGAGGTGGAAGAGCCTTCGTGGATTACTCTAACTAGGCTACTTCTCGATAAGCCTGATCGTTCTTCTCGAGTACTTCTCGATAAGCATGAAAACAGTACTCGAGAACTCAAAGCCTTCCCGAGAGATCATATTTATCGTACTCGTGAACTTTAAATTTGTTCTCGAGAAATCTCATTCCCTTCTCGAGATGTCCTGTGCTGCTCTCGAGAAATCATGTGCTGCTCCCGAGAAATTCGTTTTAGCCTGCTTTCAGGGGCCATTTTGAGGGTCAAAACGGCGTCATATGGAAAAATGATTAACATGGATTTTGTTCGTCTCGACGAGATCTACAACTTTCGCGTTGATCATTTTTAGATTCGGCGCCATCTTTAACCTCTATTTTCATTTTTCGTGCGCCCGCACTTAAATAACCCGCCTCCTTCCTATTTAGACAAGAAATTATATACATATATATGTATATATTTATATACTTAAGGATAAATAGAACGACTTCATCTTCTTCACTTGACCGAACCAGAGAGTGAGAGTGACGACGAGAGTTCTAAGTACGTGAAGCTTCGAATCGCCGCTGTCGGAGCTACGGTGCTCGGAATCGCAAACCGAGCATAGATCCGGAAAGCTCTCGCCGAGATCTTCCCGATCGTGGTAAGTATTTCTCGTTTCATACAAGTTTTTCCACTAGGGTTTTCGTCCCTAACCTCTATTTTGGCCAAATCCTTATAGATTTCGCTTCCCCGCGCACGTTTTTGGCTAGATCCACGACGTGAAGTATTTTGGAAGACCGATTGGAGTAGAAATCAAGGCAAGTGGTGTTCTTGCCCTCCCTCTTGCTCTTTTTTCCCAAATTTTAGCCATATGTTGTAGATTTGACAAGTTTAAGTTAACCTTATCCTCGAATTACTAGTTAATTGTCTTGCATTATGAAGTGTGTTTCACCTATAACCATTTCTCCGAAATTTTATTCCGTAGATTTGGTAAACAATTTTGGTTGTCGTTCCACTTTAACCATCGAATCATTATGATCGTTGCGACACCTCGTGCGTCCCGTTGTTTTGATCGTACCTCACTTTGCTTAACCCTTGCAATGTCCTTATGCAGTCCAAATCGTTTGTTGACCGTTAGTCCATGTTGAATAAAAGAAACTCTGCGTGTATAATTATGTAACTAAAGAAAACTTTGATGCTCTGTGCGCGTTGGGGTTTCTCCCTCGGCACAGTGTCATATGGCTTAGTCTGTGCGCGTTGTGGACCTTCATCCCCGACACATTACCTTAGCTATTGGTCTGTGCACATTGGGGTTTCTCCCTCGGCGTGGTGCCTTTTGGCTGGGTTTGTGCGCGTTGTGTACCTATTTCCCCGGCACAGTTCTCTTTCATGTTGAGATGATCAGTCTCATTTAAATGATGAATAACATGAATAATAAAGAAAGATGAATGTATGAACTTCTGATGTTTGACACTCTGTTCTGTCCAGTTGTTGTGATTATCTTTTCTTTGCTCAGCTAGATTTACTGTTTTGTTATTGTTGCTTTGCTACTGACTTTTGTTGTACTCGATTTGTTGTCCCTCGTTCACTTCGAGGTTTGTTAGTATTCATTTTACTCTTTTGCACCACTTGTAGTTTGTTTCTGAGATGTTCTTTTTTTGAATGTCTTAGGTCCAGAGCAGTAGCAGGTTTAGCTGATAGAGTTGTGGTTCTGGTGCTGCGAGTTGTTGCGGCCGTTTGTTTCCACCTTCGAGCATTGAGGCGGTTGTTTTGTTAGACATGACTGCTTCTCTATGGGTTCGTATCAGTTGTTGACGCTCATAGTCTTACACTTCTTATGACAGTTTACTTGTTACTTTATTGTTGTTACTTATTGTTTATTTATACTTGCTCTCTGCGAAAAATTTATGTTAGGATGCATATAATTACTTTTAAGTATACAAAACTGCATTCTGCAATATTGTCATGACATAATTTTTAACTGCAAAACTTACTACTTTTAAGCGCTATAAAAGTCCTTTTATTTATATTAAATGTAGAAGTCACATCATCATTACAATATACTAGGCTTTCATGCTCATATAGGATAATAAATGAATCAAACTAAGTATTTTCCGCTGCGTAAACTTATATATTTTCTCATTTATGGACTAGTGATCCACCCGACCGAGGGACACGGACAGTAACTCAAATAACTTATATTTTTTTTAAAACTTAATTTCATAAGTCTTTTACTTAAAATAAAAGTGAGGACGAGTCGACTGAGCGACTGCAATTGTCCCCTGCACGGCGTGGCATCACGGTATTTTCTCTTACTATGATGTATTATTTAATATGGAGAAAATGTGGATTGTGACAGTAGTACTGAGTACGTAAAATTAGGTAGTGAATTGTGTACATGAGCAAAAAATGGGAGTTACGGAGATGAAAATGCTTAGGTGGATGTGTGGACACACGAGACTGTATAAAATTAAGAATGAATGTATCAGGTTTAAGACAGAAGTAGCACTAATTGCAGAGAAGATGAGAGAACCTCAACTAAGATGGTTTGGAGACGTACAAAGGAGACCATTAGAGGCACCTGTTAGGCGTTGTGAGAGTCTAGTCACTAGACACGAGGGAGGGGTAGACCAATAAAGACTTGGAATGAAACTATACGGAAAGATATGATGTACTTAGGCATTAGTGAGATCATGACAAAATATAGGGCACAATGGCTACAAAGGATCCATATAGCCGACCCACTATAGTGGGATAAAGGCTTGAGTGTTGTTGTTTGTCGTACCGAGTATGTATCATACCTGGTACCCGTACCTGTACCGATGCTTCTTAGCTATGGGTATATTGATGGGACCGTGGTTTAACCTCCCATCACTAACCCCTCATGAAGGAAGTAGGATGTTGATAACTCTCTGGTGGTCTCGTGGATTCTCCACTTTACGTCTCTTTTGATCTATCGTAGTTACATGCTCATGGAATCTATATTTGAGATTTGAACTCGCGCATGTGAGATATATTCCAAAATTGGTAGCTCCACTTAGGTGTACGATATTACCTGCCTCATTTTAGTCTTCAGCAAGGATCTGTCGGTATTGCATCATATTTTCTGAATTCGAACGTCTCTATCAGGAGCATGTCTACTTTAACGATTTCACCCCCCGCGTGCACTGTTAATGCTCGGGCATTGAAAATAAAGAAGGATCGATATCGCCTCCATGTCTTCCTTATGAGTCTCAATATGGATTATGATATGGTTCACACACACGTCCTGAACCGTCATCCGCTCCCCTATTTGCGAGAAACTTTCAACATGATTTTGGGTGATGAAGATCATCGCCGCTCTCTCCAGTCAGATAAGGTTCAAGATCATGTCGTTCTTGCAGGCATTACCCAAAACCATCCATCCACTAGTACCTGGATTAAGATTTATGATTAGTGCGGGAAACCAGGACATGTTCGTGCAACTTCTTACTGCCTCCATCCTCATCTTGCTCTTGCCGCAAGACTAATGGTGGTTGTTTCCGGGGTGGTTCTCGCCAGCATAATTCTTGTCCTGCTACCCAGACAACCAACACTTCTCCTTAGAAACTTTCTTCCGACATTTTTTCAGTCAAAGATCTTGTTGCTTTGCATCGCCTCCTGCGATCTCCTAGCAACTCTTCTACCGCTGCATTTGCCACTTTTGGAGCTCCCATTGCGCAATCTGCTTAGTTGCACCGTCTGAGTGGATCATCAACTCTTGTTCTACTGATCATATGACAGGGGCGTCATCGGGTTTTACCTCATACCAGGCTTGTTCAAAAAGCACTCGGGCCCAGGCCTATGCCGGGTCCGATTTTTTTTAATCTTAAATATTAATTATTAAATATTTTTTAAAAAAACAAAATCAATGGAGATTGTGAGAAATGAGAATAGGAGAGACTAGAGAGAGGGGGTCGATGGTGGGGGATTTATACACTATTAATTTTTATTAAAATTTTTTATTTCATTTCTAGCTGCCATTATGGCAACCTAGTTCTGCGAGGCAGCACTGCCAATCAGCAACGGCTCTTAGATCCGTTGTTTGATCCAACGGCTCTAAGAGTAGTTGGGTAAGGAGCCTGGGTCAAGATTTGCCATTATTGTAGCTAGGCTGCCATTATGACAGCTTACTTAGTCCTGCATGGCAGCGCTTCTGGCAGCAGCGCTGCCATGCAACAACGACTCTTAGAGTCGTTGTTTGATCCAACAACTCTAAGAGCCATTGGGTAAGAAGCCCGGGCCGGACTTTGCCTGGGTTCGGGCTCGACCCGGGTTGGAAATTTGGGCTTTGCCCGGCCCGGCCAGGCATCAGGTCGGACAAATATCCCGTAGTTTGAAGAATCTCGTCAGATTTTCTCCCATACGGGGGACCTGTAAGGCCCTAAGCCCGGTCTGGTCCCGGGGAGGGTTAGCCCGGGACCGGGCTTTTTCCGGGCTAGTCCCGATTTTTTGAACACCACTACACCCCTCTCGAAATGTGATAAGGTCATCACAGCTAATGGCTCTTTCCTCTATCACTGGCAAAGGGACTGTCTTATGTTCCCTTGTCATGCCTCTCACTTCTGTTTTGCATACTCTTACTCGCAATTTACTCTCTATTAGTCACTTGATCTCATCCTTAAACTGCTCTGTAACATTTCTCTCTGATGGCTATGCTTTCAAAAATTTAGCAACAAAGTGGTGCATTGACTGTGGAATTCTGAGGGCCTGTAAATCTTAGACCAACCTCCTGCTCAAGCTCTCTCTAGTACCTCTGCTCCCTCTCCAGTAGATGTTCGTAGGTGGCATCAATGCCTCGGGCATTTGTCCTCTAATTATCTTCTTAAGATGTTTCTTGTGTTTTGCAAATATTCGGACAAGTTTGTTTGTGATGCTTGTAGTTTTTCTAAACATATATGCTATAGTCTGTATAATATATCTCCCAATTCAATTCCTTTTGATATACTTCACACTGATGTTTAAAGACTTTCCCCTGTTACTTCTTTCTATGGTTACCGATGGTTCTCTCGTACTACCTGGGTGTACTTATTAAAAAAGAAGAGTGTTGAGTTTAACTATTTTCAACTCTTTCATAAGATGTTTGACACTTAGTTTGCCTGTAAAATTTATGTCCGTCACAACGATAATGGGTGAGAGGGGGAGTATGACGACTGTGGTATATCTTGCTGACTATGGGATCCACCATCAAACCACTTGCGTTCACACTGCTACCCAAAACGGCGTTGCTGAATGGAAAAATCAACATCTTTTAGAAGTCACCTGATGCCTCCTCATTACTACGGATCTTCCCAAATCTTATTGGGGTGAAGTGGCCCTCACTACGACATATCTCATTAATCGTCTTTCATCCAATACCTTACAATGTATCCCCTTTATCCGGACTGTCCACCAAATGTGTAGTCCACACATCTCAGTTACCTCCCCGTGCGTTCGGAAGTGTATTCTTTGTCCACATTCATCAATACACTCATGATAAATTAGATGTACGCTCCCTTAAATGTGTTTTTGTTGGCTACTCCTCCACTATGAAAGGTTATCGTTGTTATCATCCCGCCTCTCGCAGTTTATTTTGTACCATGGACATGAAGTTCCGTGAAGGGGAAATTTCTTTGGCTCACGTACGGGGGAGGACACCAATGTTCATTCTAACTTCTCCCATTCCCATCCTTCCAAATATTACAACTACTCCTACGGATCCAACTACTACTGTGGATCCAACTACTACTACGGATCCAACTACTACTACGGATCCAACTTATTGCGGCTTCAACTACTCCTGCGGATCCAACTGCTCCTACTGCAGCTCCAATTACTCATACTGTGACTTCAACTACTATTGTGGATCCAACTACTGTATCCATTCATGTGCAACTTATAATCCCTGTTATTTCGGGACTTATTTCTCGTCTTCCTCAGCTCTATCAGATATGTAATGATAGTGCTAAGGTGCTACAAATCCCTCTCATTTCTGCACAATCGATACACTATTTTGAACCAGACTCTGATGAAGATCTCCATCAACCTCTCATATATTGGAAATGCAAGTCGACCTCTTCTACACATACAATTGTAAAATATATCTCATATCACAATATGACAGACACATAGAGCTTTCATTTCCTCGTTGGCCTCTGTTCGTATTCCTAACACTTGGTGGGACGCAAAAAATATATCAGAATGGAGAAAGACAATGGAAGAAGATATGTCTACATTAGAGAACAACTAGACCTGGACTCTATCACACCTTCCGTTTGGAAAGAAGCATGTTGGCTCAAATGGGTATTCTTTGTCAAGTAGAATCAAGAAGGTGTCGTCGAGAGAAATAAGGAACGTTATGTTGCTCAGGGATATACTCAAACCCCTAATGTGGATTATCATGAGACGATTGCTCCAATTGTCAAAATGGACTCTATTTGTATTATTTTATCATGTGTTGCATGCCCTGGATGGGATCTACAACAAATGGATGTTAAAATCGCTTTCTTACATGACGATCTTGAAGAAGAGGTATACATGAATTTTTTGTCGGGTTTCTTGAAGCAAGGGGAAAAAAGAAAAGTCTGTCAACCACAAAAATCTCCCTATAGGTTGAAGTAATCTCTTGGGGCTTGATTTGGAAAATTCCAAAAGGCCATGAACCTATTGGGATACAAACAGGGTTACTCGGATAATATCCTCTTTGTTAAGAAAAATGCAGAGAATGTGGATATTCTCATCGTCTAAGACGACGATATCATCATTACGGGATATGATATGGAAGAAATCACGAGGTTGAAAACACGTTCATGCAAGGAGTTCGAAGTCAAGGACCTATGAAAGTTAAAATATTTATTAGGAATTAAAGTTGCACGGTCTAACCGTGAAATCTTCATTTCTCAGAGGAAATATGTCCTAGATCTACTAGAGACATGGATGCTTGGTTGTTCTCTGACAGATGCCCCACTAAAGCAAGTTGTAAAATTGATGAAGACAATAATGGTGAAAAGGTGAACTCTAGTTATCAACAACCAATGGGAAGGTTAATTTACCTCACACACATTTGGTCTGATATCAGAAATGTTGTTGGAATCCTTAGTAGATACATGCATTCTCTCAGATTGTTACTTGAAGAAATTTCTTGGTCGAGGACTCCTATTCTCTTACAAGTTACAATAAGGATTTGAATGTTGAAGTATATAGTGACGCAGATTAGGCTGGAAGCCAAGATGAACGAAAATTAACCACCAGATGTTGCTCATTTGTTAGAGGAAACCTCGTGACCTGGCGATATAAGAAACAAAATATATTAGCAAGGTACATTGCATAAGTAAAATATAGAGCAATGTCACATGGGGTATTGCGAAGGCCTCTGGATCAAATATCTAATGTATGATTTAGGGCTACAAAATGGGAAGCCTATACAACTATACTGCGACAATAAAATTGTTATCAACATTGCTCATAATCATGTTCAGCATGACCAAACAAAGCATGTTGCGATCGATAGACACTTTATCAAAGACCGTCTGGAGAAAGACAACATCTGCACTCCTTTTGTTCAATCCCAAGATCCAATGGCAGACATCTTCATCAAAGGCTTGAGCTATGACACCTCCACTGATAACATCTCCAAGATGGGAATGATCGACATATACTCCCATCTTGAGGGGGAGAGTTGAATTATAGCAGGGGGTGGGAGTGATGACAAGCAATGCATTAGAGGAGCGGAAGCGGGTATGTGAGATCGAGCAGAGCACATGTAACGTAGGGTAAGATCCTAGTGAGGCTAAGAGTATTTTCTATATGCAGACACTTCCAACGACTTTTAGCTTGCAATAACCTTTTTTATAAATAGATATTTATACGATGACATAGTAGATAAAGCTTGCAAATAAGGAATCACATGAGGTGGTACAAATGCAGAAGTGTACAAAATCAAATATCCAAGAAAATAAAAACATACAACGCCCCAAAGCTTGGAAACAAAGACTACAAACATGCATGCCTCGAGGAGAAAATTAACACACGTTATACAAAACTCACACAATAAAAGTAGTAGAGGGCTAGGAGGGATTTCCCGGAGCCGGGGCTGATGGCGACACCAAATTTCAGGCTCCAAGAAAGCTATGGTCTGCTAGACAGTGAGGTCCCAGGTTGTATATGGACCCCTTGATGACTTGAGGGGAAGGAAGGCAGCTGCTGGTAAGTTGGAAGGCTGATGGTATGCAAAGAGCCCACTGGTAGGCGGCAATAATGGCTTGGTGGAAGCTGGTATGATGAGAAATCGTAATCTGTTATTTAACTCCAGCAACAAGAGCACCCTCCGACACATGGACAATAAGCTGGGTGACTGGAAGTGGGCTAGGAAGGCGGTAGAGGGGCTTTCGGCAGCAAAATAGTGAAAGGGGGAGCGGTTGGAGGGTGGTTGGGTGCACTTTTATGTTACGGGTAAGGTGGTTGGGCCCACCTCTAACCGTAACGAGGGGCTACTCAAAAGCTAGTGGTCTGGTTGGGTCTGGTCCCTCCATCCTCGAGCCTTCCCGCCATTCTTAGCAGGGTTGCAGCCCGTGCAACTCAGTTGGTGATGAGAGCCGTGTTTAAGGCTTCTCCCAGCCTCAACAACCTACCGCGCTTATACTGGGCGCGTTGTAGAGTTGGGGTGTATAGGTTGCAGCCCTATTAAGAATGATGAGAGGGCTCGAGGATGGGCTGGGCCGGACCTAGCCGGATCGCTAGCTATCGAGTAGCCTTTCGTTACGTCTAGAGGTGGACCCAACCACCATAACCATAATAGTTGTGTCATCATATCCTCGCCCTTGATCCTCTTACATTTATGAAACAATGTCCCTCTCAAAAATTCGCCATGTCCTTGAGGCCAAAGTAACGTCCTGAACGCACGCCATCTGGGATGATGGAGGTGTGGCAGGGTACTTCGGCGCAACGTTGTCCCGCAGGTGGCCGACAATGTTCATAGCCATTGGCTACGGATGAGGGACACTGTTCGGCGGGGAAAAGACACTGCCCCGGTAAAGAGAAAAGAAACTCTCGCTTGAGGAAAACACATTGTAATACGAGGCCAGTCGACATACACATCGCCCAGGTACCAAGCCGCGGGACTCCGAGAATGACGTCAAGACCACCGAGATTGAAAGAATATAAATCTGTGTAGAGAGGGCAGGGCCCAGAGTCATGTGGAGATCCAAAAAATGGCCCCCACTAGTAGTACGTCGGTCGTCTCCCAAGCAAACTGCGAGAGTAGGAGACGGGAGAATGCCGAACATGGACACCAAGCATGGAGAGATGAAGTTGTGGTTGGCCTCGCTATCAACCAACATAGTCAGGGGAGTGTCATACATGGACCTAGAGAACGTCATAGCGTGGAAGCCAGAGGAATCGCTAGTCGCCGAGCATAGAAGTTCAAAACAATGCAGCCGAGAGAGGGGTCCCGTGAAGACGGGGAAGTTATCGCCCTCCACAGCTTCAAAATCCCCCAGGGTGATCTCTGGGTCTTATTCGCCAATGGTGATGCAAAGCTCCTTCAAAGGAAAGTCAGGAGTGGGACAGTAGGGTTGCTTACAATGAAAACATAGGCCCTTAGTACGAATATTGTGATATTCTTGGTTAGTCATCGTGGGGAAGTACGGTGGCTAAGGCAGCGGGCCGAGCCGCTAGAGAGCTGAAGTATGCACCTAGGGTGGTGGACAAAAGGGTGTAGGAGGTATGAAGCACCGACACTCTAAAATGACCAGAGTGGTGTCTGACACGCCGACACGCTCGGACACGCGTGTCGGAAGTGCCGGACACGCCTTCGTTTGGGACTCGCGTGTCCGACTAATTTGGACACGCGAGTCCCATGATCGAGTTGATTATATTATCCCTGATCGTCTCGACATTCCTTTTTTATCTTCTTCCGATTAGGGCATCTGCGATTTCTCGGCGCTTCCTCTTCCTCCCTTCCTCTTCCTCGTCGATCCACGCCTCTGAGGCCACCAACAATCAGCGACTGCGGCTCGACATCCATCCTATTTCTCGGCATCGATCAACGACTGCGGCTTGACATCCATCCTATTTCTCGGCATCGATCAGGTCTGCGGCTTCCTCTTCCTCCCTTCCTCTTCCTCGTCGATCCGCGCCTCTGCGGCCACCATCGATCAGCGACTGCGGCTCGGCATCCATCCTACTTCTCGACATCGATCAGGTCTGCGGCTTCCTCTTCCTCCCTTCCTCTTCCTCGTCGATTCGCGCCTCTGCGGCCACCATCGATCAGCGATTGTGGCTAGGCATCCATCCTATTTCTTGGCATCGATCAACGACTGCGGCTCGGCTCTTCTTCATGTATTAACAGCGTTCAAAATTAAGTTGTTCTTTGCTCTTTGGTTTGGCATTGTGATATACTTGAATATAAAGGTAGATCAAGTTACTCTATTTCTATACTTACTATTGTGATATACTTGCTTGTTCTGGCATTGTGATACATTTACTTGCTTTTTGTTCTGGCATTCCATATACTTGATCAAGTTGCTCTTTGCTCTTTGTTCTGGCATTGGATTTTGCGTATCTTCATTCTTCACGCATGTAGTTTTCTTTAGATTTTTTTCTATTTATAATATACTTACTGTGAGTACTAGACATTGTGATAATATTGCATTGAAGAATATAGTAGTGTTATTTCCTATTAGATTTCTTATAATGTGTATAATGTCTTACTTGATGCATATTATTATTTCAATTGTGATTTGTGTCTATATTTTTTGTTTTTATTTTTTTGGTAGAATGTCTTCAAGCAAGGATAGTAATAGTGGTTTACAAGAGCCTATATCTGTTGATGATGATCCAAATAAACCATTATGGAGGTTTGTCACTAAACTAGCTACTCATGGTGAGGCGGGAAACAATTTATCTTTAAAGTGTAATTTTTGTGAAAAAGATTTTACAAGTTCATATACAAGAGTGAGAGCACATTTATAAATGCTTAGTGGAAAAGGTATTGGAAAATGCGTCAAAGTACAAAAGAGTGATCTCCTCGAGATGGAAAATTTAGAAAGAGAGTTGAATGCTAGAATTGCAAGTCTTGCTCCTAAAAAAGTTCCTTTGCTCCATTCTAGCATTTCAAGTATTGAAGGTTGGTCCTCTAGTGGGGTTGATTATTTTACTAAAAAAAGAAAAGATGAAAGTGGTGGAAAAGGAGCTCTTAAAAACACATTTAACTGTGGTCAACGAGAGCAGTTAGACTATGAGATTGCGAGAATGTTTTATTCAGTAGATTTGTTGTTTAATCTAGCAAGGAATCCATACTTTATATCCGCTTTTACTTATGCTGCAAATCATAATATTGTGGGTTATTTACCATCAAAATACAATTTGCTTAGAACAACCTTGTTGCAAAAGGAGAAATTAAATATTGATAGATGGTGTGCACCTATCAGAAATATGTGGAAGGAGAAGGGTGTTAGCCTAGTGAGTGATGGATGGAGTGACTCCTAACGACAATCACTTATTAATTTCATTGCAGTTAGTGATGAAGAAGCAATGTTTTTGAAGGTTATTGATTGCTCGGGTGCGATAAAGGATATGCATTTTATTTTTAACTTATTCAAAGAGATTATAAATGAAATTGGACACGGAAAAGTTGTCCAAATTATAACTGATAATGCTGCTAATTGCAAGACTGCGGGACAACTAATCGAACAAGAATTTGAGTCCATTATTTGGAATCTTTGTGTGGTGCATACTCTGAATCTTGCATTGAAGAATATATGTGATCCAAAGAATTTGAAGGTCAATCAAGATGTTTATTTGGAATGCAGTTGGATACCAGAAATTGTTTCAGATGTTTTGCATGTAGAGTTTTAGCATGAATCATTCCATTAGGTTAGCAATTTACAATGAGTATGTTAACTTAAAATTATTTTTGATGTTTTGCAGGTAAAGAATTTTATCATGAATCATTTCATGAGATTAGCAATTTACAATGAGTTTATTAACTTAAATTGATATCCATTGTTGATACAAGATTTGCTTCAATAATAGTGATGTTAAAAAAATTTAAGCTCATTAAAAAAGGCCTCCAAAGCACGGTGATTTGTGAGAAATGGAATATTTATCGAGATGATAATCAAGGAAGAACAAAGTTTGTGAAGGAAAAAGTACTAAATGATTCATGGTGGTACTCTATTGATTACATTTTATCCTTCACGACTCCAATTTATGATATGCTGAGGTTTTGTGATACAAATAAGTCTTGCCTTCATTTAGTCTATGACATGTGGGATTCTATGACTGAAAAAATGAAGAAAGCTGTTTATGATCATGAGGTTAAAAAGTTAGATGAGCAATCAACCTTTTATGATGTTGTTCAAGCAATATTACTTGATCGTTGGTCAAAGAACAACACTTCTCTTCATTGCTTAGCACATGTCTTGAACCTAAAGTAATTTCTAACTTTTCATGTTTTTTTATATTTATATTAATGATTAATTTTTATGTTATTAATACTTGTGTTTCTTTTTAAATTAGGTATTATAGTGAACAATGGCTCAATAAAGATCCTTCAAGAGTTTCTCAATACAAGGATAGTGAGATAATTCAAGAAATTAAGAATTGTTTTAGGAAATTCTTTCTGGAGATTGAGCGAACACGGGTGAATTTTGAGTATGCAAATTTTGCGTACATAAATGGAGATTTTAGAGATTTTGATTCAATTCAAAGCAGATATTCTATGGATCTCAAGGCTTGGTGGGTTGTTCATGGAGCAAGTGCTCCTATTCTACAAAACTTAGCCTTAAAGCTTCTTGCACAACCATCCTCATCATCATGTGCAGAGAGAAATTGGAGGACATGTTCTTTTGTACACTAAATGAAAAGAAATATAATGACACCAAAGCGTGCAGAAGATCTGGTTTTCATACACAGCAATTTACGTCTGCTTTCAAGAAAAACTCCACAATATACACAAGGAGAAACAAAGATGTGGGATATTGTCGGAGATGCTTTTGATACATTCAAAGATGTTGGTATGCTGGAAATTGCAAATCTCTCACTAGATGAGCCGTACTTTGAATCAGTTGTCTTTTTAGACGATATATAATATGTAAGTATGAGTATTACATTTTTATATGCTAAGTTTGTTTATTTCTTGTCTATTTATTAGTATTTTACAATTTCTATAATTATAAAATATGAATTTAACAAACGTGTCCCAACGTGTCGAATATTAATAGTTTAGGAGAATGGATGAGTCGTGTGTCGTGTCGTGTCGCGTGTCGGTGCAATATAGTGTAGGAGGGTGAGCAATCAGACATGGAGTCGAACTCCTTGGAGGCTGACCGATGTCGACGAAGGGGACATTGAAATACGCTTCCACTAAGCGGGCAAGGTCTATGGACTTGGTAATAGAGGGCGAGTGATGTGTGCGCAGATGGGCAAGAATATGCGTGAGGAGTCCATGCATGAAGAAGTTGAGGTAGTGATTAGGGGGAAGTCCGGGCACATGCGTGTGAGAGCGATGAATTAATCAATGTTGTCTTCGAAGGGCCCCGTTTGACGAACTCCGCAAAGGCGCTCCACCGCTAAACCAGAGTAAAGAACATCACATCAACGAATGAGATCTTGATGTAGGTCCGGCCAAGAAAGAGCAGGTGTCGATTGTGGGAGATAACAGACCCAATGGAGTGTTGAGCCCTCTATGCCTATCATAGATATGCTGACTTTGTGTGTCTTTGAGATTTGTTGGATGTTGAAAAACTACTCTGCTTGGGCAATCCAGTCCATGAGATTTGTGTCATTGAAAGACGACACGCCGAAGGACCGGGGAGATGGAAAGAAAATAGTTGGCGGCGAAACCGTATCCTAGGAAGAGTCTTGGTGTGCACCCAGGAGGGGCAGGATGGCTGTAGTGGAGGTTGCGAACGTGCTTGGGCGATTGGATATGATGGCATCAGGTTCCGCATCCATCTGTAGCATGAGGGTTTAAAGAGAGGCAATAACATCGTCGTGATTGTCAAGGCGACATAGGATGGACGGATCCATCGGAGGAGGCGTCGGTGCGTCAGAATGTGCCATGGAACGAAGCCGAGGGGACATGCACATGACACAATGTGAATGAGGAGGATGCCAATACAGGTAGCGACGCAGAACTGGCTGGTAACATCGAGAAGGGGAAGGGTTGAACTGGCGAGTCAAAGACGTCACTGGGGAAAACCGCAAGACTGGCGCACAAGGTGAGCGGCGTCGATGTCGATTTTGGCGAGGAAAGAAAATCGCGCAAGGTGGAAACCGCTAGAAGTGTAGTTCGAAGGTCGGCGAGGCGCGTGGGAGTGGAGATGGTGGAGTTGCGGGATATCGAGGATGGGGACAATGTCAACGACAAGCGCAGTCGCAACACAGAGGGACAGGAGCAACACGTGATGTCGATGACGAGTGCAGTCACATCGTCGGATATCGATGACAAGCACGGTCGTAAGGCCAGATGTCGATGAAGAACATAGTTGCAACGTGGGATGTCGATGAAGAGCGCAGTTGCAACACAGAGGGCCCGAAGCGAGAGGGAATCTCGGCTCGTAGATGGTTGGGCTTCAGAAAATGGAGATCGCGGCCAGAAAATGGCATGTTAGAAAAAAATGTTAGATACTAGGGCTGAGGAGGAGAGGGGAGGGATGAGAAGGGAGAATAAGTAGCCCCTAGGGTTCCTTCAAAATAGTTCTTACTCCTCGATACCTCAAATGAAGGACAAGTCTAGGCATATATAATGCCTAGTTGCAATATATACGAGAGAAAACAATAAATAACCAACAACTCGAGATACATATGCAATACTAATATATAACGATGATGGGTGCGCTATGCATGTGCACACTACTGGAGAACGTCCATCCTCGAATTGGGATCCATGCCCATGTCGCCTCGGTCCCGACGAAGATATGTGTTGTGCCCTCGACTCCTCGTGTCCTCCTTCCTTACCCTCTTCCGTCTTCGTAACAAGGTTCCATGTGGGGATTGTTGTAGGAGTATCTCGCTATAGGGGGGAAGTGGGGGTTGGTTAAGTGGGGAGTGAGGCTGGATATATGGGGTTGTGGACGGCAGTCTATGAAGCACGGGTATCGGTACGTGGTACGAGTACGGTACGGGTACCGGTACGTTGTACAGCAAAATTATAAAATAGCACGGTACGGGTACGTTTGAGTATGTAAAAAAAAATTAAAAAACATATATAACAAGTTAATTTGCAGCAAGAATATATTCAATGGAATGTTATCAGTTATCACCATACATGCACAAGATGTTAAGATTGTCCACATAAATTAAGAAAAATTAGACTATTCTAAGGAATGATGAAAATGAGAATCATACTAAAAATATCATCTAGTAAAAGGAAAACACAGTAAAAGAAATCCATCTAAAAGAAGATATAGGATTATAGTTCACCAAACACAAAAGAAATCCAATGATGATATAGTCATATATTGTACATCATTATAGGAAAATATTTTAAAAAAATATTCCATAGCATAAATATTGTACATCATTATAAGTACAAACAAAGAGAAAGAATCTAGATTGCAATGGGACATGTTAATCAAATGCAATCCTATAACAAATACTTAACCCAAGTCATGTATAAAAAGAAAATTGATACAAAAGGATGTACAAAGAGCATTTGATAAATGATAACCATTAACCAACATAGAAAACAATGGTGCAAAGCAAACTCATAAAAATTACTCATGCCGAATGCAAACTCCAAAGGGACTACTTAAGATTATTAAATTAAATGTCCTTAAATCAAATGTCCTTAAATCTACTAACTCACGCCGAATGCAAACTCCAATAGATTGTTAATTAACTCCGAAAAATAACTATGAGATTGTTATTATGGACTGCTTATTTTATTTAAGGACATTTGTCATGGGTGACTGTCGCCCACGCCGACCGTTTTTTTGGATGTTAGAAATCCTAAAAATATACAATTGCTTGAAAAAAAATCAATGCATGCTAAAATCAAAGTGATATCAGTGAAAATTTGGAGTACCTAATTAACCAAAGTGATATCATACACCAAATGAGAATGATTTCTAGGTTTGTATGTCATTATTTACAATTTTAATGGATATTCCCAAAGAGACTACTTATGGGAGATATGAGGTAATAAGAAACATGTATAATCAGAGAAGAACCTTGAAATTAAAATTGGGGGTAAACCAGACCTTGTAGATTAGGGGTGAGAAGGCAATGAAGGGCGGTGTAGCGCCGACCGAGCTTCCAGCCTTGCAGTCGCGCAGCTGGAACAGTCGGTGTAGCGCCGACCGAGCTTCTGATATAGAGAACGACGGAGCCCTGGAGTTCCGTTGAGGTCGACAGGTCTCGCAGGAGTCGATGGCGTCGAAATAGTGGAGACCTGGAGTCGTGGGTTTGTCGATAGGGTTCGCAGGAGGATGTCGCCGTCGAGGTCGCTCGCAGGAGATCTGTCGTCGTCGAGGCCGCTCGCAGAAGGGATTTCGCCGTCGAGGACGATCGCAGGAGATCTGCCGCCGTCGAGGTCGCTCGCGGGAGATTTGTCGTGGGTTTGTCGAAGAAGTTAGCCCTAACATGAATAAGGATCCGTGCATTTAATAATATCGGGAAGTACCCGGCAGTATCGGCCCGTACCAAAAAACAATAAACGTATCGGGTACTTTTTTTGCCGTACCGGGCCGTACCAGTACCCGCAAACGTACCGTGTACGGGTACGGGACATTTTTTGGAGTACCCGTGCTTCGTAGACGACAGTTGTATTGGAGGGGGGAGGTTGGGTAAGAAGGGTGGTTGTTAGAGAATGAGAAGAGTTAGGGGGGGGTAGAAAATTGAAGGAGTGGAGAAATTGTAGGAGGTTAGTGGCCTAACTTTTAGGGGATGTGTGGTATGTGGGGTAATGGAGGTAGTGGAAGGAAGTTATGGCGGTTATGGATCAGCGGAGGCAGTGTCTCGCCGGAGGTGGTGGAGGTGGCCGGACATGATTTTTGGTGATAGCTAGAAAACAAAAATGGATGAGGATTGAAGGGTGGTGGGCTTTTCGGTGATCATCGGAAGGTGAAAAGTATGGAATGGGGAAGGGAGTGTGGGATGTTTTGGAGAGGCATGGGGAGGGGATTGGGGGGATTGTGGTTGTGGGAGGGGGAGATTGGGATGCCGACGAATGGAGGTAAGGGGGGAAATGTGTTTGTCGGCTATGGGAGATGGGGACTGTAACGGGGTGGCCGATCGGTGACTTAGAAAGGGAAATTGGGAGAGCCGCCTGATGACTTCGTGGAGGGAAGGAAAGAGGAGGTAGGTTGTTGCGGTGGCTCACGGAAAGAAATGGTCTGCTGATATGGGGAAATGGAGAGGGGGCTCAAGCTTCAAACCTAGAGTCCAGCTTTGACACGACATGATCAAAAGTAGGCTTATTCACTCTATCTTTCAATACCCATCTAAGGAGCGCTGTGCCCCAATATATAGCCTAGAGAAGGACAATGAACGATCATGATTATACATTCGTTGTAACCCTTAAAACAAACAAAATACAATGGAAATAGAAAAAAAAATCAAAGAACGAAAAATGTTATGATCGGTGATCCGCTCGTGATAAGCAGTCTTGATCGTCACTAGGGCCGAGGTCGACGTGAGTAGACCCTAACGGGCTGTGTGGCATGATCCTCATGAACTCCCTTGTCTCAAAAGCATTAATCTCCGAAGAATGAAGATGATCGTAATGTTCTCGTAGAGTCGGGGCAAGTCTCTTGAGCTCTGTTGCGGAAATCTAAGTGTCATCGATAAAAGTGGTCGCGTCAGTGGACCAAGTATCTGACTTTGTGTAACGACCCTAGCCGATCCAACGTGACAATGTCACGGCTTCGCTCTAGGCGACGTTATCGGGCTGCAGCCCAAGTACCCCAACCCCTCTCCAGCACTCTGGCGGGTTGTTGGTGGCCACAACCTCCCTTTGATGAGGCAAACTCGATAGTCAAGCGCGCACCACGCGGACTTCCCAGGAGGTCACTCATCCCAGTACTACTCCGGCCCGAGCACGCTTAACTACGGAGTTTTCCAATTCCTCATCACCAACTGAGCTATTTGTAGAACTCCAACTCCCGGGTTCTTCAAATGATTCAAGGATCGGAGAACAATTTTGAATAAAAATGGTCGCAACATTTAATACCACAGTACAAAGAACATAAACACAAGTATTATTTTATTCATTTATTTCTCAGTATTACATCATTCGATAAAAAGAAAACTAACATCAGTACTACTTATATTCTATACAGAAGTCACAATACGGATTTCTACACGAGTCCTTATGCTTTTAACGAACTTCACCAATGTCTACGAAGATCTTGAGCCAAACCTTCGCAAACTCTTCTGGAGGAAGCCTCTTAGTAGCACTGAGAGACGCTCATGTTGCCTAAAAAAATATATCCACAATGGGTTAGTCATAAAAATTATGACTATGTGAGATAAATATTTCATGAAACGTTGTACATGCAAGCAATGAGGATAATAACAATATGCATACAGTACAATAAAATAATCATTTGATCACTTAATTATTCTCAACACTGATCCTTAAATTACCCCTTAATTTTAGTTACATAAAATGAGAAATGATCCGGTGTTGCATCCTTTTGGCCACACCCACTTAAGTGCTTTCCGTAGGCTTACCCCTACTGGTGAATCCATCCGTAGATCTATTTTACATCATAGGATTCGAAACTATCGTATTTCCCTATGCAGAGTTTTATTATTCTGTTCTTGACGTACTTTTATATATAAAAGAAAAAATGTTTTAAATAAAACAACCCCTCAGATAGTTATATCGCTTCATGTTTTTCCCTCGCTCACATTTTATTTCATAACAATATCTTAATGAGTTAAACTCATATGCACAGACATTGTTTATTTCAAAAAGTAAAACAGTAATAAAATTACTTGAATAAAACTAATTCAGGAAATAAGAAACTCACCACAGCTTTGCCTTCATCCACACTTTTATTTGCATTGTCACCACGATTATCTTGTGACGCCTTGCTCAGTTTCTTCCAATTTGGTCTTGGTTGCAGAAACCACTATAATAGTACTCATTTTACTGGGTTGCGTCTCATTATAATCGTATAAATGATTTATAGTCGCGAAAAACATCGGGCATCGGAAAACGTCAAAAATATTATATCACTTATAAATTTTGTCGGACAGCTATAAATAAGCCTCGAAATGGACTAAACCAGCCCCCAAAATGGACATCCGTCCCCTCAAAAATTCTGTCCAGCAAAGTCTAAAAAAAATTGGGGAAACCACCCCTTGAAAATTCAACAAAATGTAGCTCAAAAATAATGAAACCTACCTCCACATATTCATAAAAAGGTACATGATTTTCTGCCCTAAAACAACAGAAAAACAGCAAGAAAAGCCAGCTAAAAACAATCCTATAATCTGAAATTCAGAAAGTAGAGAGGGAGAAGAACATACTTAAACCCAGAAGGAAGAGGAGAAGGGCACAGAAGTTACACTGGAGCTCGGGAGCAACAGCAAGAAGTACAACAGCTCAAGAGGTAGCAGAATCGGGGCAACAGTGAAGTCGAGTAGCAGCAACTATCACTAATTGGCACGGCAGAACCGTCGGCACAGAAACGACAAAGGTAAAGCAGCGTCGGTACGGCGATGTCGACGGCACGAAAGCACGACAGCGTCGGTACAGGAAGCCCGACACAACACCGACAGCTAGAGGCAAAGAGGGAGAAAGAGAGGAAGTAGAAGAAGGAGAAGAAGAGTTCTCTATCGAAGTAGAGCAGTCAGAGGAAGAAGAAGACGGGAAATCGCAGAAGCAAGATAGCGACAGAAAAGTAGCGCGGGAGAAACTGAAGCTCGACATCGAGTTATAACATTAAGCTAAGCGGCAAGGTCACGCCAACAACCGCTCCAGATGACTTTGCCTGAATCCAAAATCATACCCAGCCAACACCTACACAGCCAGCACATATACAGCCAGCCAGCAAACCAAGCAGCCCATTTTCCTTTGTTGTCAGCCCAAAACCAGCCCAATAAAAGAACCAATTCACATCCAAAGGCAGCAAGCCCAAATAAATAAAAGGGCAATCCAACGAAATGAAATATTGACACTTGCAAAACTAAGAAAAATGTACCAAATGAAGAAAATATAAATTCAATCAAATAAAACATAAAATTTCAGTGCCTTTTTCATCATCGGGGATATGAATCAAAAATATTTACACGGATTTTCATTTTAGTTTGTTACACTTTGTCTTGTGCTAGTATAAGCCCATGGATCACGATATCAGTAATGAACAGTCTGGTACCAGTGGATGATGAAATCAGTCTCAGAGTAAGTGATACTACTGTGGAAGAAGTTGGGACAGTAATTGAATCAAGGATGGCGCCAAATAGTCTGGTGTCTGTAGACGGTGAAACCTGTGTCTGAAGATGTGATACTACTGTGAAAGAAGTCAGAACTGTAACTGGATAATCAATCGATACTGAAGGCTCGGTCTGTGTTGAGGTAGCAAGTGGAAGCTAGGAACGTAACTAAGCAGTAAACAAAGGTTGAGGCTGAGGAGCTGAGGTGGAAGATGAAGTAGGCAAAACTGGGGCTGTAGCAAAGTGGTAGAAGAATGCTGAGATTGAGGAATTGAGATGGCAGAATGCAAAGGGTATATGCAATCGTGTTGCTCGATAAATGAAGTTAAATCTTGTTGAATATGTGTGAAATTCTTATACTCGGCGTAATATTAGTTTGTAAACATTTACTTCAATTTTTTGATGACCATGTAAGAACCCATTCACTTAAGACTGTCGGCTGTGGGAGATGGTGGTTGTAATGGGTGACACTTAGAAGGGGAAATTGGGAGGGTCAATATTATGGACCCAATCCAGTTCCGTTATCAGACGCTATTTTTATATTTTTTATTAATGTCACATCTTTTATAGCTTGTTTTATGTAAGTCATTTTATGTAAGGACAAGTGTGAGACTTATTTACTTTTATGCTCTTATGCAATTTTATTTAAAGGACCCCTTGGGTCATGAGAAGGTATCAAAGAAGTATTTTATACCCTTTAGGCTCCGTTTGGGGGGACTTATTTTCACCGGTCAAGCGGCTACGACCGAATTAAGGTCTGATTCATGTGGTCGTAACCGCTTGACCGGTGAAAATAAGTCCACCCAAACAAAGCCTTAGTCTCGAATATGAGATTTTCGTAGCTCTCTTCTCCTGAGCACGTCACACCTATGCAGTTGTGGTTTCGGCTGCAAAGTATCTCATCCACCTCCGACCACTAATCTGGCGAACTCATAACAACTTATTATCAAAGACCGGGGTCCTCCTCACTCCCCCAAATAATAACCAAGCCTTCTTAATTATGATTCATGATTACTCCACCAAAACCAATGAGATCTAGTCATACTACTCCTATAAGCCAATGGGATTCATCATCATCGGGGTCCAACAGAACTGACGACGTTTTAGACGACACTACGTAAGCCTCGCAAAAGTCATGATGCTTTTGTAAAACTCTCAGATCGGTAAGCGGTGGCTAACTGTTGGATGTCGCTTCGAATACCACTCAACAAATGCTTAACTCTGTCTTCCTCAGTGGCTACTAACTCTGGAGCAAACTTGCTTAACTTGCTGAACTCAATCTCATACTCACCAAACATGAGTTGCCTCTGTTTCAGATGCAAAAAATTATTCATCAACTTATCCCGCTCCACCGTCAGCAGGAACTTCTTCAGTAGCATCCCCTTAAACCATTCCCATGAGCATCCATCTACAAGGTTTTCCTTTTCTATGATCCACCAGCCTTTAGCGAGGCCCTTCAATTGATAAGCAGCGACCATAACCTTTTGGTCCTCAGAAATTCCAGAATAGGAAAACATCTGCTCAATAACAACGATCCAGTCATCTAACGCCATGAAATCAGCCCTCCCATTATAGGTCGGAGGTCCTAAGCGCTGGAAATGCGATATGAAATTCATCTCAAGCGGCAACAGAACAGGAGGAACTAAGGGGGCAGGAGGGACAGGCACAAGCCTGATCCACCACAGAGGGCTGCGCACCAGGCTGTTGTCGTAAGGTGGAAGTCAACAGCGCCTGCATCTGCGCTTGCATCGCAACCATCTGTCTCGACAAAGCCTCATTGCTCAGACGTAACTCCTCTATCATTACTTCGCTATGCGCTCCCGAAGACTCACCCTCGGACTGGGGAGCCGATCTTAGCGTATGATGCTTCGGGCCCATCTTCTACAAATACAAATGACGTCTCATCAGGACTTAGCTAAAAACTAGAATTGCCCAACTTAAAATAGACCAGAAATACACAAGCATCTGCCCTTTCTACTACTGTCCTCTGGGATTTTCTATGAATAATGTTATGCTTTAACTTAGGATGATACAACGTCATCCCTCGTCTCTTGTGCATATAACATGAATGCATGATCACTTAAATTTCTTTTTCAAATCATGCGTGTACGAGTGTCATCATGTAGATCTTAACTTAGCACGCAGTGCTTATGCTATGTTATGTTATGCATGTCGTGCTATGCATTTTATAAAAGCCTTAATGCATGTCATGAACGACGTACATATGAAATATTATGCATCTCATACTACATAATATTACATGTAACGAAAAGTAAAATCTAATGAACATCACGGTGATGATTGTTAAGTCGCACATTTCAACTTAACAGTCACTTGTCGTTATGCCTATGAGAATCCATATACAAACACATATTACGCATCCCATACTACATAATATGTCATGTATACTTTTGTCATGCTTATCAGTGTAGTATTCATGCTTCTGCCAAGACATTGATGACACATCGATGTGTGTGCGATGAAATGAAATAACCCAAAAACTAACTAAAAGGAAATGGTCATTTGGATAACCTGCCAAACAAATCAAACCTCCCTCTGATACGAACTGTCACAACCCGCATTTTCTCGAGGTTTAAAGTATTATCAGAGTAAGAGAAAATACGCATCGTGATGCCACGCCATGCAAGGGACAACTGCAGACGCTCAGGCAAAGACAAATTTCTGATCAAATTTCTAAAAGACATGCATTTTTAAGATTGAAAATGTTATTTGAGTTTAAAGTTCAAGACCGTGTCCCTCGGTTTAATGGATCAATTAGTTCACATATGATAAAAATATAATTGCAACGAAAAACCTCTATTTTACTACATTCATTAATCCTACATGAACATGAAAACTCATCGAACATATTAATGCTATGCAACCTCTAAATTTAGTATAAGGAAAAAAAATTTATATCCATTAAAATAGGTTGATATTAAGTTGAAAATATGTTATAAGTATGAGTTAAAAATGCAGATTTGTTTATGTATAAAATAACTAACATGCGTCCTATCATAAATATCCCCAGAGGAAAATACTTCATTGAAGAAAATTTCAGCAATAGCAGAGGCAGCAGAACAACAGTCTACAACACAAAAAACTGTGCTATGGGCGCCAACAAACTTACATGAACCCATAGCATTTACAACAAAAGTTTGAACTTCTAACACCAAGAAAGAAAAAGACACCAACCACTCCTCGGCTGGAGGGGGGGGGGGGGGGGGACAACCGCAGAAGCCTGGACCAACAACTCAGCCGACTCTACCTGCTACCTGCCCGAACCTGAAGCATTCAAAAGAAAAGAATGCGTCAGCAACAAAGAGCACAAAAGGCGACTAAACACAATTCAACGGTTTAGATAAGATAAGTGGGTTACCAACCCCACTGAAAAACTGCAAAAACACAGAAGTCAATAGCCTAAGAGTAAGGGAAATGATTAGCTTGACACAAAGCGGTCATATAAAGAGAAGACTTGCATCGAGTGCGGAAAGGACTCTTAGCGATGTCCTAATCATAAATATATATATAATCATAGAAATAACATTGATTAGCTTAAAGAGTGAATCATAAGTGTCGGACATAAAATGGTAATGAGGAGGTGGCTATCTTTCCAATAAAACCATCAAACCAACACAACCAAAGAAACAAACACTGAGGTGGTGGTCATTTATCCACTGTCAACCAAAAGTATCAAATAATAAAGTCATCGGGCGTAATAATTCACAACAGGCACTAAGGTGGTGATCATTTATCCACTACCAACCCAAGTCCAAAATCATAAAGTCGTCAGGTGTTATGATTCACACAGACACTAAGGTCGTGGTCCATTATCCACTGTCAACCCAAGTTCCAACAATAAATCCAAATACAATAATAAACGAGAATACAAGGCCCAAGACTTAGCATCGGATTGTCACAGCGATACAAGGAAAGAAAATCCAGAAATTTTCTAAGGGTATACTTGGCAAATTTACTGTTCACTCGACGAATTCAGTTAGACTACACGAGAACACTCGACGAATTCATTGTTCACTCGACGAATTCTATTCGGCTTCACGAGAACACTCGACGAATTTGGCTTGATCTCTCGTGAATACTCGACGAATTATACATAGAACACTCGGCGAATTCGCTTAAACTCTCGACGAATTTTGCTTAGACTCCTCGACTAACTCAACCAACTATACAGGAACATTCGATGAATTCGGCTCGACCTTATGATATCACTCAACGAATTTGGCAAAACTTCACGAAAACACTCGACGAAAACGGATAGACTTCACGAAAACATTCGACGAATTCGGCTTGACCTCTCGTGAACACTTGCTGAATTCTACTTGACCTCTCGACGAATCCTACTTAGATTACACGAGAATACTCGACGAATTTTACTTGGCTTCATGGGAACACTCGACGAATCTGCATAAACCGAATTTTACAATTCTCCAAATCCAAAATTTCGAACAGCAAGGAGATAAAACACATTCCTCTTGGATCCTAACGAGAAAGAAAAGAAGGGAGAAGAACAATAACAACAAAGCAAGAGGGTTAGACCGCTACTTGCCTCAAATCTCGACAAAATCGCCTCTACAACCCCCACGTCACGGATCGGCAACAAGAATATCCTAACAAGAAATTCCTGAAAGATTTGGGGCAAAAATGAGGGTTAGGGCTACTCGCTACAACCCCCAAAATCCATTAAATCGAAAAAACCGCACACTCGAAGATCTCGGCGAGAGGAGTCCGAATCTCTACTCCGACGACGATTTCCTGCACTGTAGCTCCGACGGCGGCGGACGGAAGACTTCCGAAAAGGGCTGACTCCTCCTCCTGTCGCGTGATCGGGTTCGGCGGAAGAAGTTCCATAAAAACCTAATTCTAAGGGTTCAGCCTTTTTATAGGGGAAGGATTTCAATTAAATAATATAAAACTTATGTTATTACATAGTTGTTGTTTAAGAAGAAATTGCCGTCGTATGAAACTCTTGAACTTACGTAACGCCCTTACGTCATAATTACGCGACTAAATTAATTATCAGAAATTTAGGGGCGTTGCAAGCTGCCACCCCTACAACCATCCAAACAGCCCGCCACAGCCTCCTCCCTGCTGCCCCGCAACCGCCGCCCCTACAGCCCTCCAACCAGCCCACCTCATCCCTCCTTTTCCCCCCAAAAACTGCCGCCCACACTGCTTTCCAGCCAGTTTGCCCACCTTCCAAAACAGCCACCTCCATCCAGATCTGCCCAAAACCAGTCCCGCACCTTCCAAAACAGCCACCCCCACTCAGATACAGCCGTCGACACTCAGATTTCAGCCGCCGCATCATCTCCCCTCGCCGGATCTCCCGTCCTACAGCAGCCCCGTAACTTTGTGAGTTTTATTTGTTGTATGGAAGGTTAGTTTCAGCATTATTATACGGTATTAACTTGTGCATAATTGAATCTATAGCTTCGTAGTGTTTTGCTTTGGATTATTCTCATGCTTTGAAGGATTTATTTGATGGACGCTCTCTTTGGCTCTCCACGCGGAGGAAAGCCGAAACTTGCTTTGCCCCGCCGCCTATAAATTCGTCCTGCACCAGTAACAATGTATGTTTTCATTTCACTCTAGGGTTGGCCGTTGCTTCATTCATGAATATCGTAGGCCCGCTTGCATTGCATTTAGTGTTAAGGCATTGGTATTCCGTCACCTATAGATTCGTCATGCGTCAATAAGTCGTGACATTATACACACACACACACACACACTTATGCACGATTAAAAGCTTTCGTTTTCGCTTTCATAAATTTTCACCATACAAAATGTTAGGTTTCCTGTATGATCTGTGGAATAATCATATAGAGGATAAACAAGGAAAGATCTATAGATGGAAGAAAAATGATCGTATGTGAAGAAATTAGCTATAGGATATTGGGTGGTGTAACTGTGTTTACCTTTACGTTGATCAATTAGGAGATCACAGTTGAAATTGCCATTGGAGCTCCAAAAATGGATGGTAGTGCAATGGAACATTGATGGTTGAATTTTGCTTCTATATTTCACATGGAACAACTAGAGGTAGATTCATGGAGAGGAGCAAGTTGTTCATTGAGAATGGGCAAAAGTAGAGTGTTAAGGGAAATAATTGATGAGGATGTGGTGGTATTCTTTTTGAGAATATAACATCGTGAGAAACAAAGAGACGACACAAAATTGAGATATAACATCAATATATCATTTTTGAGTATATGAATATCCTAGGAAGACACATTTGAATACTTGAGGGACAAGTTTGTCCAGACCAGGGAGAAGGTTACAGACAACCAAAAATATGACGAGGAAGTTTGCGGTGAGTGTTTGTTGGGAATAGAGTACTATACGAGTATTATACAACTACATCGTGTGAGAGTAAAATGATTAGAGGATAAGATGATCGCGTAGCTCCACTCCCAAGGACAAAGCCTTATGCCTAATGCACATTATTATGCTAATTAAATTCAAGTATGAAACATTTTATAAACTTTCAGTATTGGTCTCAACTTGTTAAGCAGCCCACCAATGGTCATGTCAAGAGCAGTCACTGCAGTGCCTTCAGGACAAATAATAGAAAAACAAACCCCAGAAAAAGCAGATTTTGATTTTTCAAACAAATAAACTTCTAAACAATAAAATCTTAGTGATCCCTTATATGGAAATCCCAAATCTCAACATTTAAAAGCATCAATTCTTTTACAAATTTAAAAACAAAATCACCCAGAAGCTTTATTAATGATTAACTACATTTTTAAGAAGCGAATATCAATTATAAATGCATATGTAACTCTTAAACTCTGTTTGAGACAATTGTGGCGCTTGAGCACCAACGGTGTGAAACTGTAGTAGCAAACATAGTGATGGAGATTTAGGCGACAACTTTTTGGCTCAAGTTCCACCTTCTGAGGTCTAGGCATTCACAATTTCCACCGCTCATATACGGCGGTTGTGGTGGAATTTTGTTCTAAAACATCATTTTAAGAAAATAGTTTTTGTGACCGCACCAACCTAAACTCTACTTACATATTTCATAATTACATTCAAAATCACAACCTCCCACGGAAACTAGGTCTAAATATTCAGTCAGTAAACATCAGAACTTAGTTAACTTGTGCAAACATTTTAGCAAAATGAAAAGTAGCATGAATTCTCACTTTAATTTCCTCTAGTTTACATGTACTTGCCATACAATCAAGATCGTTCGTAAGGTGGAGATCATGATATGAGCAAGTTACATTTAAAAGAAGCACATTGATCAAAGACTAAACGGTCAATACCTTGTCCAATATTGTTACAGGAAGCATTTAATTCATTGTGTGACTGACTTGAGGCATCAACCTGAACAAAGGTGATTTTGAAAACAATGTTAGTTTCATCATTCAACTAAAAATCATTTAAACAACACTTGGGACAACACATTACCTCGATAAAATAATCATTATTTGCTTTAGATAATGATAGTCCTTGAAGATCTTGCATTGCATCAATGAACATTGAAGCCGTTTTGAATGAATGCCTCACTCTACTTACTGGAGAGGGAAGCACCTGAAATCTAGGGAAGGCAATAAGAGATGGTTTCCAGGTAATATCTGTGGTTTGAGGGAAGTACTTGGCAATTATATTTCGTTCCTCAGTAGATATAGTGGTTAAAAATGGTGAACGATCCATGTTGGAATTTTTAACCTTCTTCCCACGATGAACAAACTGTTCTATTGACATTTCAAGATATTGAACTTGTGGTTTAAATATATGTGGAACCTAAAAGAGTACCAAATCGATTAATCCTGAAAATAATATTTTTTTATGAATAAAATGCATTGCTTATATAATGCTATTACCATTCTTGGACTGCAATGGAAATTGAAGCTTTTGACACCTCCATTATGCATATGCTTTTTCATAGATTTACTAGTGGCCTGTTTCTTTAAGTAAGACTTCAGCTCAGATCCTTCACAAGCTAGAACAAGTACTATGAGTCAAAGAAAATCATCAAAGACTTTTGTTGAATATGCAACAGTCAGTTTGGTTGGACGAAGTAGAGGATGTAACGGTCCATTTGGTTGGACGGAATAGAGACTTCGTAAATGAAGTTCAATTTCATTGAAAATGTACCTCCAATTCTCAGTTCATGGCCGAAATTCCATCCAAAATGAACAAACAACAGACCCTACTGGTCCATTCGTTTGGAGGAATTAGAGTCCTAAAATCTGAATAGAAGATGCATTATTATTGAAATTGGGCATCCAATTCCAATTTCGAAGCCTCAGTTCCCAATGGCCTGTAATGAATTTTAGCAGCAAATACAGAAAGGCCCCACAATTTTAGAGCTATGAAAAGAAGCTATCACAGAAAGGATATCAACTCGGCCATCATTCTTCCTTCCAGTTCGTCCCATGCGTTGGATCATTCTCAGAGGAGATACATTAGCATCAAAACAGATTACTAGGTCAACCTCCATAATATCAAGACCTTCCTCACCTATTGATGTTGCAACAATGACATTGTATCCAC
Organism: Platanthera guangdongensis; assembly: GCA_039583875.1. Classification (NCBI taxonomy): domain Eukaryota; kingdom Viridiplantae; phylum Streptophyta; class Magnoliopsida; order Asparagales; family Orchidaceae; genus Platanthera; species Platanthera guangdongensis. Next base: position 35,072,399 of record CM077162.1, on the reverse strand, counting down.
CAGAGCGAAATTTCTGGAGAATTAAGGCAATTTAAAAATAAACAATAAAAATTTAAAAAGAGTGAATGATGAGATCTGAATGAAACCTCTAAAACGGCTTGCTGCACTTTCTGTGTCTGCCCTTTCAAAGTTTTCCCTGCAAAAATGCAGCGCAATTAAAAACACAATTAGTATGCTCTACAAGGTAGTGGGATCTACATTGATAGATGGGAATCTAAGGCATCTATTTTCTATGTATCTTTCTTCCATTTTTTCATCACCAGAACTAGTTCATAACTCTTAAAATAAGTTATATATTAGCTTGGCCCATTGAGGGCCCATGTTTATATTTAGTGATTAGTCTCACATTCTAGGATAGAGTTGGTTTACCACTCATCCTGCCTATAAATAACTATGTATACCTTTCTTGTAAGATTGATTGATTTTTGAATTCTACATTGTATCAGAGGCGAAACGTTCCCACAGCCGGGTTTTATTTTTTCGATTGAGCCTTCACTGTTGTCTCTGGTTGACTCCCATCCACGATCGCTCCAGTTGATCCTATCGGAGTTTCCTCTTGCTGCGCGTCGTGCATTTTCGTCTCTGTTGGTTTCATCGGCCCCGACTGCTGATTGTCCCATCGATATCGACATCCCCGTTCGTTGTTCCCATGGACGGAGACTCCTCGTGTGAGTGTTTCCGTGTGACGCTCGTTTGTTGCTCGCTTCCATTGTCATTCCCTCCTGGAGCTGCACCTGTGCATCTCGTCTCCAGTCGACCGTGCTCAATCTCGTCAAAGCTTTCCCTCATTTTGTACTGAGTCCTGCCTAGCAAGCTCTCCTCATGCTGCGATCTCTGTAGAGTCTTCTCTGTCGAGCTTTAGAGGTGCAAGATCTCTTCTCTGTCGAGTTCCAAAGGTGCAAGCTCTCTTCTCGGCCAATCTCTAGAGGTGTGAGTCCCTCCCCCCCTCTGGCAAGCTCCAATCGTGCAACGGGTCTTCCTTACCACACTGGTCAATCCCCTGTCGAGCTCATGTTGCCTCCTTGCGACCTCCTATTGCCTCCTTGCAACCTCATGTTGTCGAGGTCTTCATTACCAAGCTCCTATCGGCTCCTTGTTAAGCTCCTAGTGTCGTGGTTCTCTCGTTGTAGAGTTCTCCCTACCGACTGGTTATGGACACGCTCGCAGACTCGTCCATGTCTCTCCTGGATCTTGCTTCGACTTCGGCTCCTCCTTCCGATGTATGAGATGAATTAAGGATTGCCGCTATTTCTCTCAATGGGAAGAGAAATCTTGTGGAATGGGTGCACTTCGTGCAACGTGTTCTCCAAAGCAAGGGGTTGTTTCATCATATTACCCGCACTCCTGCTACACCTACAGATCAGTGACTCTTTAAAGTGGTTGAGTTCATTCATGGCTTCTCAACTCGATGGAGTCTGAGCCCTAACAGATGGCTATATGACATGAGACTGCCAAAGCTATGTGGGATGTGCTTTATTCTCTCTACTCTGGGTAGGACAGTCTCCAACATCTTTTCTACATCTTTACTGGCCTCCAGACGGTTGACCCTAGCACTACCGGTGACATGACTTCCTTAGTGGCGACGTCCAAGACCCTCGTAGAGACCTGGTTTCAGCACCAGCCCCCTCCTTGTATTTTGTCGTCCAACGAGTGCAGGAGGTGGTTGGCATACCTTTCATGATGGCATGTGTACCTTCGCATCTTCAAAGCGTTTGTGCGTTCATTATCTCCTCGACCACCATTCCATCGCTTTCTGAGGTATGCTCTATGATTCCTAAGGTGACTCCGCCCCCTGATGTTGTGTTACCTCCCTCACCCACCCTCCTGGGATGCTCCCTAGCCATGCGCCCTCCTCCTGGGTCTCGAGGTGGTCGTCATGACTCTCACAGTGGAGGATGAGATGGTCAACCTTGCTATAATCGTCCTTCTACTCGAATCTGTACTTACTTTAGTCGCCCAAATCATAATGAGGTCACATGTTTCAAGAAACTTGGACTCCTACAGTCCTCAAACGTTGCACCTCATGCTTCTCCTGTAGTGGATGTCCCTTAAAATTCCTGCACCGAAGTTTACATCCTGCGCGAGGAACTCCAACAGCTATGGGGGATGTTTACTCGGGCCTCTGACTCCTCTGCCTCTACCTTCATTGCAGCATATCCTGTTTTCTCATAGCCCGGTGTGGATTGTGTACTCTGGGGCCACCTACCACATCTCGTCTCATAAACCATCTCGGTATTCAGATGACCAGTCTCTAAAGTTTATCATGGTGGCTAATGGTGACACTGTACAACCTCGGGCTCGCGAGAGGACCTCAAAAGCGCGAGATAGTTGAAGCAGGTGAGAGGAACAGATGGGCGAGTGGGACCGTGGGGTCCACTCGCAAAAGGCGAGACGGGTGGTCCCGGCAAATAGGCGAGACGCCCCTCCTGGGGTCGCGAGAAGACCGATAGGCGCGAGAAGGCCTCACAGAATGTAAGGTCGGCGAGACGAGAGGAAGATTCGCCTCGCCGACAGGTACCTCCCCCACTCGCCATACAAGAAGAAGGCCATTTTCACATTCCTATACCCATGAGGATTTTACTCTTCTACCACAGGTAATTTTACCCTTTTGCTCCTGCTGGTCTGCATATAACTCCTCAGAACAGCGGAGTTTGGCTGTTGGCAGACCCGACCAGGGGTACTCTGGTAATTTCAGGTCAGCCCAGCATGGTTATTTACAGATCCAATTCAGAAAACTATAAATAGACCCAGAGGGGTTCTTCAGAAGCACATATACATACACGGACTTTTGCCCGGGACTTGAGAGAATTTGTCTGTGCTTTCTGAGGAGCTCCAAGCCCAACTTTTGGCTTTGGAGGGGAAGCTCTCAGAGATCTTTCGGGTAAGTGGTGGGACCTCCCTGTTGAGGCTTTGTGTCAGTTTCTAGTCCTTCACGACCAGTCGGAGGTCAGAGCTTGGGACGAGTACGTGTTGGCTACGCCCCTATTTTTGGAACTTTTGTCAAAGTCAGATTTTGGCTTCAACAGACACCACTCCTGTTTGCGGCTCTTCAATGTGCCTCTTAGTCCCACTCTTCCTCTCCGCTTTGTGCTTCATGTTCTCGGTTCTTAGCTTAATCTTATTTCTATCAGTTGTTTAACTCAAGATCATGATTTTCTAATCACATTTTCTTATTCTTCCTTTGTCATGCAGAATCGACAGACTCAGAATATCATTGGTATGGGTCACTTATCCAATGGGCCGTATACTTTAGATCTTCCTTCCTCGGATCTCATCTCTGTCACCTCCACTGATTGGCACTAGTGTTTCGGGCATGCTCCTCTTCCTATCCTCAGGTGGGGACTCCTTGATTTTCATTTTTCTTCGTTTGAATGCGAAACATGCATTTACGGGAAACATTATTGTTCTACTTTTTCTTTGCATTGTACTCGGAGCACAACTCTTCTTGATTTAGTACATTCTGATATTTGGGGACCCAACAAAAAGGATAGTATCTCTAGTGTTATGCATGTCTCGCTGCATTGCTTATCTCCGGCGCTCCACAGTTTTGGAACCTCTAGGTCCTCTATTTTCGCCCCTCTTCTATACAGGAGGTTCACTAACATCCGGGATGGCGAGTCTCCATGGATGAGGAAATGACCGCTCTTTGGGCTAATCACACATGAGATCTGGTTTCTCTTCCTTCTGGCCACTCCTATTAGTGGTGAATCTTCACTGTGAAGTACAACCCATCTGAGATGATAAACTGTCTGAAAGCTCGCATGATGACTTGAGGATTCACTCAACAACATGGTCTCGACTATGATGAGACATTCTCACCCATTGCAAAGTCGAATACTGTTTGTTTTTAATCTCCTTTACGGTAAAACAACATTGGACATTGTTCAGACTGTTTACATGCAACAAAATCCTGGTTAAGAGACCACTGTGAAGTCTCTGTTTGTTATCAAAATCTCTCTATGGTCTCAAAAAGACTCTGTGGGCCTAGTTTGTCAAGTTCAGTCGGCTCATTCACGATGTGGGTTTTACTCGAAGTTTGACTGACTTCTCTCTATTGCTTAACAGACAGGGTGATACTTTTGGTGTATGTCGATGATATCTTCATCACAGGTGATGATTTTGATGGTAACACAATGGTTAAGAAGTACATGGCATCCAAATTTTAGACGAAGGATTTGGGTCACTTCGATACTTTCTTGGAATCGAGGTGGCTCGTCGGCCTGATGACCCTGTACTATCTCAACGAAAATATCGTCTTGAACTCCTTCATGACGTGGTTACTCTATATGGAAACCTGCTGACACACCCAAGGGTGCCAACATAACCTCTGCACCTATGTTTCTAACTCTTATCTTTCATTCCCTAACCAATAGTATTATTGTTGTCTAGCAGGCAAGCTAATTAATCTTACAGTTGTTAAACATGATATCAAAAGTGTTGTTGGGGTGGCCATTCACTTCATGCATGCTCCACGGATCTCTCATCTCCAGGCGGTTGAGTGTATCCTTCGGTACCTGAATACTGTTATGGTACAAGGGCTTGTGTATAAGCCCTCTCCCTCCTTATCTCTTGTTGCTTATTTTGATACTGATTATGTTGTCTCCCTTGATGATCGTCGATCCACGAGTAGTTTCTGCACATATTTCGGTGAACACTTGTAACCTGGCGAAGCAGAAGCAAACGTGGTTGCACGATCATTTCTAGAAGCTGAGCATCACTCTATGGCTTCGGTTGTCGCTGAACTCATATGATTGGAGAGTCTTCTGAGTGATTTGGAGGTAAAACGATCCTCTCCGGCCGTTTTTGGTGACAACCAGACGGACTATCCACATTGCCAAGAATTTTGTGTTTTATGAACGTACCAAATAAATCAAGTCGATTGTTTATTTTGGAGAAAGTGCTAATTAAGAAATTAGACTTGCGGCACGTGTTTGCTGTTGGGCAAGTTGCTGACATTCTCACAAAAGTCTTACCCGGACCACTAAATCATCAATTTCTGCCAAGGTTTAGTTCATACGATGTGTGTATGCTCTAGCTTACGGGAAAATGTTAAAATAAGTTATATAATTGGCCCATTGAGGGCTCATGTCTATATTTAGTAATTAGTCCCACATCTTAGGATAAAGGTTTACTACTCATCCTCCCTATAAATAACTATGTATACCTTTGTTGTAAGATTGATTTATTTTGGCTTATGAAATATGTAGAGAGGGAAAAAGCCAACCTTGTATATATGTTCACTTGTATGAAATACAAAGAATTAGTACAAATATATAGATGAGAGAAAGAGAGAAAAAGGTCCTATACAAGATGTGGGACTAAAGAGAGGAGAGAAAAACAATAAATGTTACAAAATGGGCCTAGATTAAATGAGCTTTTCTAACACTCTCCCGCAAGCTGGAGCGTATAGGTCATATGCACCCAGTTTGGACAAACACTGGTAGAATAGGGTACTAGATAAGGCCTTTGTGAGAATGTCAACACTTGATCAGTGCCCGGAACATGCTTTAACTCAAGTTTCTTCAATTGAACTTTCTCTCAAATGAAGTGACAGTCAACTTCGATATGTTTTGTGCTCTCGTGAAACACTGAATTTTTGCTATGTGTATGGCGGCTTGACTATAACAGAATAGAACAGCAGATGAGGGGAGTTTTACTCTCAGGTCAGTAAGGAGACTTTCAAGCCATGTGAGTTCTGAGACAACCGAGGCCATCGATCGATATTCAGCTTCCGCAGAGGAACGAACGACCACGGCTTGTTTCTTACTTTTCCATGTAATGAGATGACCCCCAAAATAAGTACAGAATCCACTTGTTGACCTCCGATCGTCCAGGGAACCGGCATAATCGGCATCAGAATAAGCAACTAATGCGGGAGCCGAGTCGGAGGTTTTGTAAACCAGCCCTTGACCCGGAGCTCCCTTAAGGTATCGGAGAATCCATTCAACCGCCTGGAGATGAGAAACCCGGGGGGGGGGGGGGGGGCATGCATGAACCGACTGACAACCCCAACAGCAAACGATATATCCGGCCTCGTGACCGTTAGATAGATCAACTTGCCCACAAGGCGTCGATAGTATTCTGGATTCTGAAGAAGCAAATCGTCATCAGAAGCATGAGCACACAGTTTGTGATTTGCCTCCATCGGGGTACAAGCTGGTTTGCAACTGGACTGACCAGCGTCTTTGAGAAGATCGAGACAGTACTTCCGTTGGGAGAGGACCAGCCCGTCCGGCCGTCGTGCGATCTCGAGACCAAGAAAGTAGCGAAGAAGCCCCAGTGCTCAGATGCTGTTTGACCTCGTGAATCTCCTTTGAATCATCCCCAGTGAGTAGTATATCATCAATATAAACCAGCAGAATGACGGTTCCAGTGGCCCGGTGTCGGGTGAATAGGGAGAAATTTGCAGAACTTCGAGTGAACCCCATGTCCCAAACCACCTTGCTGAACTTGCCAAACCACGCACGAGTGGACTGTTTGAGACCATAAATGAATTTCTTGAGAAGACACACCCGAGACTCCCCGTGCTCTCAAACCCGGGTGGTTGGCGCATGTAGACGGTTTTCTGAAGGTCGTCATTCAAAAAGGCGTTCTTGATATCGAGCTGATGAAGGGGCCAGTGGCGGTGCACCGCCACGGAGAGAAGAACACAGACGGTGTTGAGCTTAGCCACCGGAGAGGTCTCCTCATAGTCAAGGCCCTCCTGTTGTGTGAAGCCACGGGCCACAAGACGGGCCTTCAGTCTGGCAATAGTGTCATCTGGAGCATGCTTGATGACGAAAACCCATTTACACCGAACCGGGTGCTCACCTGGAGGTAAGGGAACCAAGACCCAGGTCTGGTTGGCCCAAAGGGCCGTCATTTCTTCGTCCATGGCCGCCCGCCAGCCTGGATGTTGAAGTGCCTCCTGCAAAGAGTTAGAGACAGAAACAGAGGATAAAGAAGTGGCAAAGTGAAGAAGAGGTGGAGAAAGACGATGGAGAGAGACGTAATTTGCCTTCGATGAGCGGTGGATGCGGGAGCCGGAGCAGCAGGTAGCAGAGCACCAGAGGTCGAAGCCGACTGCAAAGGGGCAACGGGATGAGGAGAGCGACGAGAATATACCCGGATAACTGGTGGTGGTGGACGGACCGGAGGTAGGCCGGAGGAGTAGAGGATGAGGAGCGGGGAGCAGGGATGACAGGACGAACGACGGGGTCTGGACTAGGAGCGATATCCATATCAGAGAAAAAGGGAAGATCTTCACGAAAAGTGACATCGGCATAGACAGTAACTTTGCGGGTAGCAGGCGAATAGCACACGTAATCCTTTTGAGTGCGCGAGTAGCCCACAAAGATATGTTTGGCGGCGCGTGGTTCCAACTTGTCGATGGAGGGACCAAGTCGGTGAACCTAGCAGGTACACCCAAAGACCCGAGGAGGAACGGGAAAAGACGGAGTGGAGGGAAAGAGAAGGCTGAAGGGAGTGGCATGCTGGAGGACGGAAGAAGGGAGGCGATTGATGAGAAAACAAGCCGTGGAGAGCGCGTAGTTCCAGTACGGTTTGGGAACCTGCATTTGGAGCATAAGGGAACGGGCGACATCAAGAAGGTGACGATTCTTGCGCTCGGCGACACCATTCTGTTGTGGAGTATATGGACACGAGGTTTGGTGAAGAATGTCGAACTCATAGCAGAGAGTCGCGAAGGTATGACGGTGTACGCACGCGCATTGTCAGTATGAATAGTACGAACGGAGGCAGAGAATTGAGTGCGAGTCTCAAGTATGAAGGCCCGGAAGACGCGAGGAAGCTCAGATCAATCCCGGAGGAGATACAACCACGTCATACGAGAGTAGTCATCAATAAAAGTAAGAAAATACCGGTAGCCAAAAATACTAGTGATTTTGTACGGACCCCATATATCGGAGTGTACCAAAATAAAGGGAGCGGAGCTCCGAGTACAATGAGAAGGAAAAGATGAACGAGGTTGTTTGCCCAAAATACATGTGTCACACTGAAATGCAGGAAGAGAAATATCTAGAAGAGCCTTCCGAAGGACTGGAAGAGGAGCATGACCCAGGCGGCGATGCCAATCCGAAGAGGAGATAGACGCGAGGGTAGTAGGAGAGTCGTCAAGAAGATAGAGCTCATTATGCATCCTCCCCTACCAATGATAGTCCGCGTCTGTTGATCCTGTATGAGAAAGAAGAGGAAGTAAATGTCACGGAGTAGTTAGAATCAGTAGTAAGGCGACCAACAAAAAGTAAATTGAAAAGAGAGCCCGGAACGTGAAGAGCCGAGCGCAGAAGGAGAGATGAGGTGAGGGGAATATCAGCACATCTAGAGACAGGAACAGATTCCTCATTGGCCACAGTAATGTATTTCGGGTGAGGTGAAGACAAGTACTGATGCGGCGAACAGAGGTGATGTGATGAGTGACATCAGAATCGAGGATCCATCGCGGGCCTAGAGGAGAGGAAGGCGATACCTTCATTGGAGATGGAGGCAGCGGAGGCAACCGAGGCAGGAGGGCGGCTAAGCAGTCCATGAAGATGTTGGAGCTGAAGACGAACCTCGTCGAGGTCAGGACGAGTGGAAGAGGAGTCGGTGGCAGTAACAGCGGCCTGCGGGCGAGGAGGGCGGCCATGTTTGCGGTAGCACGTGGCTTCAAGATGCCCATCTTTGTCGCAGAACGAGCACTTAGGGCGAGGCCGGCCACCCCGGCCCCGGCCGCGAGAGTCAGAGCGGCCTCCACGAGCAGAAGATGGAAGAGGCAATAAGGGAGTATGGGCCTGCTGAACAAGGGCCGGAGAAGGTGGCCCGGGCACATCCGGAGGCGGGGAGACCTTGAGAAGCATAGAGCACACATCGGAGAAAGATGGGGTAACGGTAGAGGAGAGGATGTGAGCCCGTACACTGTGAAGATGATGCGGAACCCGGGCCATCAACATGGCGATACCCACAGCTTCCTTTTGGGCACGTTGGGCAGCAAGATCCAGAGTAGGAGGCTGATGGTGGAGCCACGCCTTGACCAGAGACCGAGCCTGAGCAACAAATGACGTCAGATCGGTCTCGCCACTGCTATCAAGGGCCTGGAGAGCAGTAATAATGTCATACAGACGGTGGAGACTATCCTTGCCAGAGTAGAGGGTGTGGAGCTCGTCCCACATGCCTTTGGCCGTCTCATGGTACATGGTCAGGCGATAAGATTCGTCATCAAGAGAATTAAGAAGCCAAGTCTGCACCCAACCATCATTGCGTAACCATTCATCTGTAGGAGTACCGGTAACGGCCTGAGTCAAGTGATGAAGGAAACCCTTGGATTGCAAGACACGGCGAACAGAATGTGCTCATTCCACAAAGTTTTTCTTGCTGGTCAGAGAGATTGTGGTAATACGAAGCTCATCGCGGACTTCCGGGAGAGAGGTCGGGCGGTCAGCAGGAGGAACCGCCGTGCCAATGGAATCAGCAGAGGAGGTCATGGCGAAGAGAGGCGGCTAGGAGAACAGACCGGGCAAAAGAAGACCGCGCGACCGGAGCAGAAACCGCCAGCCACGACGAGAAGGCACAACTGCGAGAGGAGCCCGCGACCAAAGGCGGAGACCGGGAGAGAGAGCAGGCCGCAGCGGACAGAGAGAGGCCGCAGCGGACAGAGAGAGAGGCCACAACGGACAGAGAGAGGCCGCGAAGAGAGGAACGAGGAGAAGACCGCGACCAAAATGCAGGAAGGCAGGAGTCCGCACGGTCTGGCGGAGCACAGCAGCGGTCCAAGAAACAGGAGGCCGGCGACGGTTAGAGAGAAGAGACCGCGAGTAGGGAGACTCGAGCGGAAAGAGAGAAGAGACCGCAACGCCCGGGACCAACCCGCAGGAGAGGCAGGCCGCAGAGAGGCAGGCCGCAGAAGAGACAGGCCGCAGCGAGCCGGACCAGGCCGCACGAGAGATAGTCCGCAGCGAGGAGGAGCAGGCCGTTGCGAGCTAAGTCAAGCCGCAGCGAGCTGAAGTAGGGCGGGAAAGAGGCAGGGCGCAGCGAGGTAGAATAAGCCGCAGTGAACCGGAGCAAACCGGAGCAGGTCGCGAGCGAGGCAGGCAGATCAGCAAGTCGCAGCAAGCTGTACCAGGCCGAAAGAAGGACAGGCCGCAGAGGGAGAGAGAACAGGCCGCAAGAAACAGCGGTCTGTAGGAGAGATAGAGAAGGTGGACTCGACGAGAGAGAGAGAGAGGAGGAGGAAGGCTATAAAATGTCGGAAGAGAGGGGTGGAACCACGGAGAAGGAGAGGAAGCGGAAGAGGAGGAGCGGAGCGGTCAGGCAGGCAGGCCGCAAGAAGCCGGGCGGGTAGCGGACAGAAAATAGACCGCGCGGGAAGAAAGGGAAGCCGCTCAAGGAGAATCGTTGGCTCTGATATCATGTAGAGAGGGAAAAAGCCAACCTTGTATATATGTTCACTTGCATGAAATACAAAGAATGAGTACAAATATATAGATGAGAGAAAGAGAGAAAAAGGTCCTATACAAGATGTGGGACTAAAGAGAGGAGAGAAAAACAATAAATGTTACAAAATGGGTCTAGATTAAATGGTCTTTTCTAACAAAATATAAATATTTTCATTCCATTTCATGAATTCTACAATAACAATTTTTTGCTCCGTATAGGGAACTTGTATATTGCTTGTGCACCTCCACTTCCTATCTATGTCCAGGATACAAAATGTGTCCATTTGTTGGCAGAAAATGCCCGTTTTTATCCGAAATACGATCAATTTATACAGTAAAAATTATCCTATTTATCACAAAAATTGATCCTACTTAGAATAAAAAATGTCATGTTTACAAAAAAAAATGTCATATTTCGGTAAAGAATTATCTAATTGCGTTGTGGTGAATCCAGGAGAAAGATTTGATTTGTGGACCCAATAATTTCTCATGGGAAACACACAGTAACAAGGGATTGCCAAATGAAGTAAAAAAAATTCATGGCAGCCGGTTCAGATGTCACAGGCTCTTAAATTGATATCAACGTGACATGATTATCAATTAAAGTAATTGTGCTTTAAAAAACACTAAAAACCTGAACTTTGGCCAACAAACTCCGTAGCTCTGACAATGTCTCCTATGCTGGATAAATAACTCATTATATCCCTGAAATATTATTCAAGAGAATCAATCAAATTTCAGGACAGTAGGTATCATGCTTAGCAGTTGATAAAAAAGGGAGGAAAATGACAGGTATCCCTGCATGCAAAAATTTATGACGTGTATTATGAAGACTCAATGAGATTCTATAAAATTATAGATAGACCTATGATAAAAAAAGTTGAATACTTAAGCAGTGGAAATGGTAATATGAAGATGCATGTATAGCTAATGCATGAAGGATAAATTGAGGTAAGTCATACTTCCGGAAATGACTACATGCTTGATTACATAAAATTTTACATTGTGAAGCGTTAATTATATATTTGAAAATTTTATATATAATGTATATTCTTTTTAGAATTTATCGACATAGATAAGACATCTTTTTTTAATCATGTAATTACCCAGTAGGGTCCTTCCAATTGGACGGCATTGGAATTTGATTCAGGAATTAAAATCTATTCTAATTTTTGCGGGAACTAGAATTGATTTGAATTACAATTTTTTTGTTTGGCAAGAAAATAAAATTGGTGGATTCCGTTGTTTGGTGAAACAATGAAATTGGTCAATTCAACTATTCAGCTACATGAGAAAATTTATTGTAGGAATTACTATTTTTTGTAAAACTAAATTATAGTACGCAATAAATAAATTTCTTACAATATTCTTAAACTCACCAGTTAAGGCAACGGCATTGCCGTGTGACCTTGAGGTCACCGGTTCCGAGTCTTAGAAGTAACCTCTTGCAAAAATGCAAGATAAGGTTTGCCTACATTTCACCCTTGTGGTAGGACCCTTTCCCGGACCCTCATTGTGTGAGGATGCTTTGTGCACCGGGCTGCCCTTTTTTTTATTTGTAAACTTACTACGAAACCGGTTGATTTCTAAGCTGTTTATTTTTCCTATATATAAGGGAGAAACAGACCACGCCATCAAATTCTTTAGGAATAAAAAAAATGTATAATTTGTAATAAAATAAGAAACTAAAATAATTTGTGATACAACCCAAATCCAAAGACAAGTCCGGACTCTACACAGAAAAATGCAAAAGATAGGCCCTTCAATCAAACAATTTCGTAGAGTTTTGATGGGGCACCAAATTCTACCAAACAGCTTTTCAAAGGCAATTGCAGAAGACCAAGGGATTAGATAGATGAACCGCCACAATGAGCGGTTTTGGAATGATGAGAAGATGCTTTCTCAAAAATTTGAGATTCATCATACAATTTTCATTTTGACAACAACAATCCAACAAAGATTGTATGAGATCTGACGATCAGATCGATGAACAATTACATCAACGATCTCGGAGCAATGAGAAAAAGCTGATCCTAAAATGAGGACGATCTAATGACTTTCAAAATTTTGTTAAATGGTGGTCCGACGGAGATGCTCGGAGATCCAGCATTTGGATCAAACTGTCACCACCAACTATTTTGGAATTATGAGAAGAAGATTCCAAAAAAATTTTGGGAGGAAGTGATGACTTTCATTTTGGGGGATGGAGGTTCTGCGGTGATTTCTAGAGATCCAGAGATGATAACAATGAGCAATTGCCACTGACTCTCTCGGGACAATGAAAGGAAGCTTCCTCAAAATTTTGAGGATGATTAGATGACTTCTATTTTGTACGACGAAGGGGCAACTACCGTGAGAATGTTTATCAAACCACAATAAATATATATAATATTTAAACCGAGAAACATCACATTTTTATACAAATAACATCTTACATGTCTTTGTGAGCACATGAAGAAATTCTCAAATTCCTATATATATATATATATATATATATAAAAGAATTGAGTATAGTTCAAAATGAATTCCATGGAATTCACTTCGAATTTCAATTCAGCCCTTCAAGTGCACATAAAACTAACAGAAGTGGAATAGAACTACCAATTCAAATTTGAAGGCCCAAATTTCATTGTACCCTTAATATTTTTATTAGTATATATAGGACTCTAGAACTTGGTTTAGATATTTCTGAATGATTGAATTGAATTAATAGGTGTCTTTTTCCTAATTTCCTTCTACCTTCCTCTAATCATCATTCTCTTTCTCTTTAATTTTCATCTTCTCTTTCTCTCATTTTTCTCTTCTCTTTGCCCTTGATTCAATATTAAGTGGTATTATCGTGAAATAACCCTCGGTGACTGTCTGTCATTGTTGTTGTTGTTGTGTACTAGCATCACCACACAACATTGCAACTTATAATAGTCACACATAGAATCACAACCATGAATTCAACCCACCATGATGCCTAGGTCTTGGCACTTCCCATCCCACTCATTCAAGATACAATGTCGCATGAGCAACTGTTACCAACCACGCCGCCATCGGCTCGCATTGGGGCAAGACGTATCAATGACGCAACAATAGCACTCATGAAGAACTCGACTATGATGGAGATCACGATGACATGACGGGGATCACATCATCCAAGGAGTAGATTTTTTTACTTTATTATCTCATGTGTTTTAAGCCCAAGTGGGCGGTATGTTTTTATGATGAATAACTTGGACTTTTTGACTTGTATTATCCCATGTGTTTTAATCACAGTGGTGGGCATGCTTTCATGATGACTAGCTTAGAATTTTTGACTTTAATTATCCCATGTGTTTTAAGCCCAAATGGGAGGCATGCTTTCATGATGCAATCTTATTCTATTCTCACTTGTCTAAGCCTAGGTGGGTGGCCTTTTTATTTAAACCTATTGTGATCTCTTTGAGGGTAAGAAGAAAAAGATTGAAGATCTCCCTCTCTCTATCTCTCCCTCTCGCTCTTCCGCCAGCTCTAACGTCAGCCACCCTCCTCTCTCGCTCTCTACCGCAGCCACCTCGACGGGATCCAAGGGTCATTGCAATCCCTCGCGGGACATAGTCCTCCATCGGCCTATTACGCACTCAAACTCGAGAGCACGTATTAACGTGGTATCAGAGGTACCTCCTCCCTCCCACGACGCAGGCCGCAGACATGGCCAACCAAAATTAGCTACTGCTGCCACTCCTCCAACCCATCTTGGATGTGATTGCACGCATGAAAATGTCATTGGACCTCCAAGGTGCCGAACTCATCAGCCTAAGGGCGTACACGCATGACACCAAACCATCGGGGTCACACTTCCCATCGGACGGACCGCCACCACCGCTCCATCCTCCTACAAATCCATCTACGGAAGGAAGTAAGACTCCGCCCGCCGAAGATCTTCCCCCGCAATACTCGAAGATGGACTTCCCAATTTACGACGGCCACGATGATTCACTTCCATGACTCGCCCGGTGCGAGCTCTACTTCTCCACTCAACACACTATGTTATTAAAGGCGCAAGGCGCAAGGCGCACCGAGCCGCAAAGGGGCACTAGAGCCTAGGCGCAAGGCGCAGGCGCGTGCCTAAGGAATGTGAGGCGCAAAAATGAAAAAAATAAAATAAGTGGATTGGACGCCCAATTCAAGGAAAATAAGTGAATTGGACACCCAATTCGCTGAAATTGAGCCCGATTCGCTCAATTTCAGTGAATTGGAATTGAGCGAATCAAGCGCCCGATTCGCTCAATTCCAGCGAATCGGGCGCCCGATTCGCACAATTCCAGCGAATCGGGCGCCCGATTCGCACAATTCCAGCAAATCGGGCGCCCGATTCGCACAATTCCAGCGAATCGGGCGCCCGATTCGCACAATTCCAGCGAATCGGGCGCCCGATTCGCACAATTCCAGCGAATCGGGCGCCCGATTCGCACAATTCCAGCGAATCGGGCGCCTATGTGCGCCTAGGCGCGACTCAGGCACATCCCCCGCTTTTAGGCCGAGTTGATCTTCTGGTGGGGTGCGTTGGTTTGTGCCTGAGTCGCGCCTAGGCGCACATAGGCGCCCGATTCGCTGGAATTGTGCAATCGGGCGCCCGATTCGCTGGAATTGTGCGAATCGGGCGCCATTCGCTGGAATTGTGCGAATCGGGCGCCCGATTCGCTGGAATTGTGCGAATCGGGCGCCCGATTCGCTGGAATTGTGCGAATCGGGCGCCCGATTCGCTGGAATTGTGCGAATCGGGCGCCCGATTCGCTGGAATTGAGCGAATCGGGCGCTTGATTCGCTCAATTCCAATTCACTGAAATTGAGCGAATCGGGCTCAATTTCAGCGAATTGGGTGTCCAATTCACTTATTTTCCATGAATTGGGCGTCCAATCCATTGATTTTATTTTTTCGTTTTTGCGCCTCACATTCCTTAGGCACGCGCCTGCGCCTTGCGCCTAGGCTCTAGTGCCCCTTTGCGGCTCGGTGCGCCTTGCGCCTTGCGCCTTTAATAACATAGTGTGTTGAGTGGAGAAGTAGAGCTCGCACCGGGCGAGTCATGGAAGTGAATCATCGTGGCCGTCGTAAATTGGGAAGTCCATCTTCGAGTATTGCGGGGGAAGATCTTCGGCGGGCGGAGTCTTACTTCCTTCCGTAGATGGATTGTAGGAGGATGGAGCGGTGGTGGCGGTCCATCCGATGGGAAGTGTGACCCCGATGGTTTGGTGTCATGCGTGTACGCCTTAGGCTGATGAGTTCGGCACCTTGGAGGTCCAATGACATTTGCATGCGTGCAATCACATCCAAGATGGGTTGGAGGAGTGGCAACAGTAGCTAATTGTGGTTGGCCATGTCTGCGGCCTGCGTCGAGGGAGGGGAGGTACCTCTGATACCACGTTAATACGTGCTCGCGAGTTTGAGTGCGTAATAGGCCGATGGAGGACTATGTCCCGCGAGGGATTGCAATGACCCTTCTTGGATCCCGTCGAGGTGGCTGCGATAGAGAGCGAGAGAGGAGGGTGGCCGACGTTAGAGCTGGCGGAAGTGCGAGAGGGCGAGATAGAGAGAGGGAGATCTTCAATCTTTTTCTTCTTACCCTCAAAGAGATCACAATAGGTTTAAATAAAAAGGCCACCCACCTAGGCTTAGACAAGTGAGAATAGAATAAGATTGCATCATGAAAGCATGCCTCCCATTTGGGCTTAAAACACATGGGATAATTAAAGTCAAAAATTCTAAGCTAGTCATCATGAAAGCATGCCCACCACTGTGATTAAAACACATGGGATAATACAAGTCAAAAAGTCCTAGTTATTCATCATAAAAACATACCGCCCACTAGGGCTTAAAACACATGAGATAATAAAAGTAAAAAATCTACTGCTTGGATGATGTGATCCCCGTCATGTCATCGTGATCTCCATCATAGTCGAGTTCTTCATGAGTGCTATTGTTGCGTCATTGATACGTCTTGCCCCAATGCGAGCCGATGGCGGCGTGGTTGGTAACAGTTGCTCATGCGACATTGTATCTTGAATGAGTGGGATGGGAAGTGCCAAGACCTAGGCATCATGGTGGGTTGAATTCATGGTTGTGATTCTATGTGTGACTATTATAAGTTGCAATGTTGTGTGGTGATGCTAGTACACAACAACAACAACAATGACAGACAGTCACCGAGGGTTATTTCACGATAATACCACTTAATATTGAATCAAGGGCAAAGAGAAGAGAAAAATGAGAGAAAGAGAAGATGAAAATTAAAGAGAAAAAGAATGATGATTAGAGGAAGGTAGAAGGAAATTAGGAAAAGACACCTATTAATTCAATTCAATCATTCAGGAATATCTAAACCAAGTTCTAGAGTCCTATATATACTAATAAAAATATTAAGGGTACAATGAAATTTGGGCCTTCAAATTTGAATTGGTAGTTCAATTCCATTCTGTTAGTTTTATGTGCACTTGAAGGGCTGAATTGAAATTCGAAGTGAATTCCATGGAATTCATTGTGAACTATACTCAATTCTTATATATATATATATATAGGAATTTGAGAATTTCTTCATGTGCTCACAAAGACATGTAAGATGTTATTTGTATAAAAATGTGATGTTTCTCGGTTTAAATATTATATATATTTATTGTGGTTTGATAAACATTCTCACGGTAGTTGCCCCTTCGTCGTACAAAATAGAAGTCATCTAATCATCCTCAAAATTTTGAGGAAGCTTCCTTTCATTGTCCCGAGAGAGTCAGTGGTAATTGCTCATTGTTATCATCTTTGGATCTCTAGAAATCGCCGCAGAACGTCCATCCCCCAAAATGAAAGTCATCACATCCTCCCAAATTTTTTTTGGAATCTTCTTTCATAATTCCAAAATAGTTGGTGGTGACAGTTTGATCCAAATGCTGGATCTCCGAGCATCTCCGTCGGACCACCATTTAACAAATTTTTGAAAGTCATTAGATCGTCCTCATTTTAGGATCAGCTTTTTCTCATTGCTCTGAGATCGTTGATGTAATTGTTCATCGATCTGATCGTCAGATCTCATACAATCTTTGTTGGATTGTTGTTGTCAAAATGAAAATTGTATGATGAATCTCAAATTTTTGAGAAAGCATCTTCTCATCATTCCAAAACCGCTCATTGTGGCGGTTCATCTATCTAATCCCTTGGTCTTCTGCAATTGCCTTTGAAAAGCTGTTTGGTAGAATTTGGTGCCCCATCAAAACTCTACGAAATTGTTTGATTGAAGGGCCTATCTTTTGCATTTTTCTGTGTAGAGTCCGGACTTGTCTTTGGATTTGGGTTGTATCACAAATTATTTTAGTTTCTTATTTTATTACAAATTATACATATTTTTTTTTATTCCTAAAGAATTTGATGGCGTGGTCTGTTTCTCCCTTATATATAGGAAAAATAAACAGCTTAGAAATCAACCGGTTTTGTAGTAAGTTTACAAATAAAAAAAAGGGCAGCCCGGTGCACGAAGCATCCTCACACAATGAGGGTCCGGGAAAGGGTCCTACCACAAGGGTGAAATGTAGGCAAACCTTATCTTGCATTTTTGCAAGAGGTTACTTGTAAGACTCGGAACCGGTGACCTCAAGGTCACACGACATTGCTGTTGCCTTAACTGGTGAGTTTAAGAATATTGTAAGAAATTTATTTATTGCGTACTATAATTTAGTTTTACAAAAATAGTAATTCCTACAATAATTTTCTCATGGAGCTGAATAGTTGAATTGACCAATTTCATTGTTTCACAAACAACGGAATTGACCAATTTTATTTTCTTGCCAAACAAAAAAATTGTAATTCAAATCAATTCTAGTTCCCCGCAAAAATTAGAATAGATTTTAATTCCTGAATCAAATTCCAATGCCGTCCAATTGGAAGGACCCTACTGGGTAATTACATGATTAAAAAAATGTCTTATCTATGTCGATAAATTCTAAAAAGAATATACATTATATATAAAATTTTCAAATATATAATTAACGCTTCACAATGTAAAATTTTATGTAATCAAGCATGTAGTCATTTCCGGAAGTATGACTTACCTCAATTTATCCTTCATGCATTAGCTATACATGCATCTTCATATTACCATTTCCACTGCTTAAGTATTCAACTTTTTTTATCATAGGTCTATCTATAATTTTATAGAATCTCATTGAGTCTTCATAATACACGTCATAAATTTTTGCATGCAGGGATACCTGTCATTTTCCTCCCTTTTTTATCAACTGCTAAGCATGATACCTACTGTCCTGAAATTTGATTGATTCTCTTGAATAATATTTCAGGGATATAATGAGTTATTTATCCAGCATAGGAGACATTGTCAGAGCTACGGAGTTTGTTGGCCAAAGTTCAGGTTTTTAGTGTTTTTTAAAGCACAATTACTTTAATTGATAATCATGTCACGTTGATATCAATTTAAGAGCCTGTGACATCTGAACCGTCTGCCATGAATTTCTTTTACTTCATTTGGCAATCCCTTGTTACTGTGTGTTTCCCATGAGAAATTATTGGGTCCACAAATCAAATCTTTCTCCTGGATTCACCACTACGCAATAGATAATTCTTTACCGAAATATGACATTTTTTTTGTAACATGACATTTTTTATTCTAAGTAGGATCAATTTTTGTGATAAATAGGATCATTTTTACTGTATAAATTGATCGTATTTCGGATAAAAACGGGCATTTTCTGCAACAATGGACACATTTTGTATCCTGGACATAGATAGAAGTGGAGGTGCACAAGCAATATACAAGTTCCCTATACGGAGCAAAAATTGTTATTGTAGAATTCATGAAATGGAATGAAAATATTATATTTTGTTAGAAAGCTCATTTAATCTAGGCTCATTTTGTAACATTTATTATTTTTTCTCTCCTCTCTTTAGTCACACATCTTGTATAGGACCTTTTCTCTCTTTCTCGCATCTATATATTTGTACTCATTCTTGTATTTCATACAAGTGAACATATATACAAGGTTGGCTTTCTCCCTCTCTACATTGTATCAGAGCCAACGATTCTCCTTGAGCGGCTTCCCCTTTCTCCCGCGCGTCTATTTTCTGTCCGCTACCCGCCCGGCTTCTTGCGGACTGCCTTCCTGACCGCTCCGCTCCTCTTCTTCCGCTTCCTCTCCTTCTCCGTGGTTCCACCCCTCCCCTCCGGCATTTTATAGCCTTCCTCCTCCTCTCTTCTCGTCGAGTCCACCTTCCCTCTCTCCTACAGACCGTTGTTTCTTGCGGCCTGTTCTCTCTCCCTCTGCGGCCTGTCCTTCTTTCGGCCTGGTACAGCTTGCTGCGACTTGCTGATCTGCCTGCCTCGCTCGCGACCTGCTCCGGTTTGCTCCGTTCACTGCGGCTTATTCTACCTCGCTGCGCCCTGCCTCTTCCCGCCCTACTTCAGCTCGCTGCGGCTTGACTTAGCTCGCAACGGCCTGCTCCTCCTCGCTGCGGACTATCTCTCGTGCGGCCTGGTCCGGCTCGCTGCGGCCTGTCTCTTCTGCGGCCTGCCTCTCCTGCGGCCTGCCTCTCCTGCGGGTTGGTCCGGGCGTTGCGGTCTCTTCTCTCTTTCCGCTCGAGTCTCCCTACTCGCGGTCTCTTCTCTCTAACCGTCGCCGGCCTCCTGTTTCTTGGACCGCTGCTGTGCTCCGCCAGACCGTGCGGACTCCTGCCTTCCTGCATTTTGGTCGCGGTCTTCTCCTCGTTCCTCTCTTCGCGGCCTCTCTCTGTCCGTTGTGGCCTCTCTCTCTGTCCGCTGCGGCCTCTCTCTGTCCGCTGCGGCCTGCTCTCTCTCCCGGTCTCCGCCTTTGGTCGCGGGCTCCTCTCGCAGTTGGTGCCTTCTCGTCGTGGCTGGCGGTTTCTGCTCCGGTCGCGCGGTCTTCTTTTGCCCGGTCTGTTCTCCTAGCCGCCTCTCTTCGCCATGACCTCCTCTGCTGATTCCATTGGCACGGCGGTTCCTCCTGCTGACCGCCCGACCTCTCTCCCGGAAGTCCGCGATGAGCTTCGTATTACCACAATCTCTCTGACCAGCAAGAAAAACTTTGTGGAATGAGCACATTCTGTTCGCCGTGTCTTGCAATCCAAGGGTTTCCTTCATCACTTGACTCAGGCCGTTACCGGTACTCCTACAGATGAATGGTTACGCAATGATGGTTGGGTGCAGACTTGGCTTCTTAATTCTCTTGATGACGAATCTTATCGCCTGACCATGTACCATGAGACGGCCAAAGGCATGTGGGACGAGCTCCACACCCTCTACTCTGGCAAGGATAGTCTCCACCGTCTGTATGACATTATTACTGCTCTCCAGGCCCTTGATAGCAGTGGCGAGACCGATCTGACGTCATTTGTTGCTCAGGCTCGGTCTCTGGTCAGGCGTGGCTCCACCATCAGCCTCCTACTCTGGATCTTGCTGCCCAACGTGCCCAAAAGGAAGCTGTGGTATCGCCATGTTGATGGCCCGGGTTCCGCATCATCTTCACAGTGTACGGGCTCACATCCTCTCCTCTACCGTTACCCATCTTTCTCCGATGTGTGCTCTATGCTTCTCAAGGTCTCCCCGCCTCGGATGTGCCCGGCCACCTTCTCCGGCCCTTGTTCAGCAGGCCCATGCTCCCTTATTGCCTCTTCCATCTTCTGCTCGTGGAGGCCGCTCTGACTCTCGCGGCCGGGGCCGGGGTGGCCGGCCTCGCCCTAAGTGCTCGTTCTGCGACAAAGATGGGCATCTTGAAGCCACGTGCTACCGCAAACATGGCCGCCCTCCTCGCCCGCAGGCCGCTGTTACTGCCACCGACTCCTCTTCCACTCGTCCTGACCTCGACGAGGTTCGTCTTCAGCTCCAACATCTTCATGGACTGCTTAGCCGCCCTCCTGCCTCGGTTGCCTCCGCTGCCTCCATCTCCAATGAAGGTATCGCCTTCCTCTCCTCTAGCCCGCGATGGATCCTCGATTCTGATGTCACTCATCACATCACCTCTGTTCGTCCGCATCAGTACTTGTCTTCACCTCACCCGAATACATTACTGTGGCCAATGAGGAATCTGTTCCTGTCTCTAGATGTGCTGATATTCCCCTCACCTCATCTCTCCTTCTGCGCTCGGCTCTTCACGTTCCGGGCTCTCTTTCAATTTACTTTTTGTTGGTCGCCTTACTACTGATTCTAACTACTCCGTGACATTTACTTCCTCTTCTTTTCTCATACAGGATCACAGACGCGGACTATCATTGGTAGGGGAGGATGCATAATGAGCTCTATCTTCTTGACGACTCTCCTACTACCCTCGCGTCTATCTCCTCTTCGGATTGGCATCGCCGCCTGGGTCATGCTCCTCTTCCAGTCCTTCGGAAGGCTCTTCTAGATATTTCTCTTCCTGCATTTCAGTGTGACACATGTATTTTGGGCAAACAACCTCGTTCATCTTTTCCTTCTCATTGTACTCGGAGCTCCGCTCCCTTTATTTTGGTACACTCCGATATATGGGTCCGTACAAAATCACTAGTATTTTTGGCTACCGTATTTTCTTACTTTTATTGATGACTACTCTCGTATGACGTGGTTGTATCTCCTCCGGGATTGATCTGAGCTTCCTCGCGTCTTCCGGGCCTTCATACTTGAGACTCGCACTCAATTCTCTGCCTCCGTTCGTACTATTCATACTGACAATGCGCGTGCGTACACCGGTCATACCTTCGCGACTCTCTGCTATGAGTTCGACATTCTTCACCAAACCTCGTGTCCATATACTCCACAACAGAATGGTGTCGCCGAGCGCAAGAATCGTCACCTTCTTGATGTCGCCCGTTCCCTTATGCTCCAATGCAGGTTCCCAAACCGTACTGGAACTACGCGCTCTCCACGGCTTGTTTTCTCATCAATCGCCTCCTTCTTCCGTCCTCCAGCATGCCACTCCCTTCAGCCTTCTCTTTCCCTCCACTCCGTCTTTTCCCGTTCCTCCTCGGGTCTTTGGGTGTACCTGCTAGTTCACCGACTTGGTCCCTCCATCGACAAGTTGGAACCACGCGCCGCCAAACATATCTTTGTGGGCTACTCGCGCACTCAAAAGGATTACGTGTGCTATTCGCCTGCTACCCGCAAAGTTACTGTCTATGCGATGTCACTTTTCGTGAAGATCTTCCCTTTTTCTCTGATATGGATATCGCTCCTAGTCCAGACCCCGTCGTTCGTCCTGTCATCCCTGCTCCCCGCTCCTCATCCTCTACTCCTCCGGCCCTACCTCCGGTCCGTCCACCACCACCAGTTATCCGGGTATATTCTCGTCGCTCTCCTCATCCCGTTGCCCCTTTGCAGTCGGCTTCGACCTCTGGTGCTCTGCTACCTGCTGCTCCGGCTCCCGCATCCACCGCTCATCCGAAGGCAAATTACGTCTCTCCATCGTCTTTCTCCACCTCTTCTTCACTTTGCCACTTCTTTATCCTCTGTTTCTGTCTCTAACTCTTTGCAGGAGGCACTTCAACATCCAGGCTGGCGGGCGGCCATGGACGAAGAAATGACGGCCCTTTGGCCAACCAGACCTGGGTCTTGGTTCCCTTACCTCCAGGTGAGCACCCGGTTCGGTGTAAATGGGTTTTCGTCATCAAGCATGCTCCAGATGACACTATTGCCAGACTGAAGGCCCGTCTTGTGGCCCGTGGCTTCACACAACAGGAGGGCCTTGACTATGAGGAGACCTCTCCGGTGGCTAAGCTCAACACCGTCTGTGTTCTTCTCTCCGTGGCGGTGCACCGCCACTGGCCCCTTCATCAGCTCGATATCAAGAACGCCTTTTTGAATGACGACCTTCAGAAAACCGTCTACATGCGCCAACCACCGGGTTTGAGAGCACGGGGGAGTCTCGGTGTGTCTTCTCAAGAAATTCATTTATGGTCTCAAACAGTCCCCTCGTGCGTGGTTTGGCAAGTTCAGCAAGGTGGTTTGGGACATGGGGTTCACTCGAAGTTCTGCAAATTTCTCCCTATTCACCCGACACCGGGCCACTGGAACCGTCATTCTGCTGGTTTATATTGATGATATACTACTCACTGGGGATGATTCAAAGAGATTCACGAGGTCAAACAGCATCTGAGCACTGGGGCTTCTTCGCTACTTTCTTGGTCTCGAGATCGCACGACGGCCGGACGGGCTGGTCCTCTCCCAACGGAAGTACTGTCTCGATCTTCTCAAAGACGCTGGTCAGTCCAGTTGCAAACCAGCTTGTACCCCGATGGAGGCAAATCACAAACTGTGTGCTCATGCTTCTGATGACGATTTGCTTCTTCAGAATCCAGAATACTATCGACGCCTTGTGGGCAAGTTGATCTATCTAACGGTCACGAGGCCGGATATATCGTTTGCTGTTGGGGTTGTCAGTCGGTTCATGCATGCCCCCCGGGTTTCTCATCTCCAGGCGGTTGAATGGATTCTCCGATACCTTAAGGGAGCTCCGGGTCAAGGGCTGGTTTACAAAACCTCCGACTCGGCTCCCGCATTAGTTGCTTATTCTGATGCCGATTATGCCGGTTCCCTGGACGATCGGAGGTCAACAAGTGATTCTGTACTTATTTTGGGGGTCATCTCATTACATGGAAAAGTAAGAAACAAGCCGTG
Organism: Platanthera guangdongensis; assembly: GCA_039583875.1. NCBI lineage: Eukaryota > Viridiplantae > Streptophyta > Magnoliopsida > Asparagales > Orchidaceae > Platanthera > Platanthera guangdongensis. The sequence goes on along the minus strand of CM077162.1, from coordinate 35,048,359 downwards.
GTCGTTCGTTCCTCTGCGGAAGCTGAATATCGATCGATGGCCTCGGTTGTCTCAGAACTCACATGGCTTGAAAGTCTCCTTACTGACCTGAGAGTAAAACTCCCCTCATCTGCTGTTCTATTCTGTTATAGTCAAGCCGCCATACACATAGCAAAAATTCAGTGTTTCACGAGAGCACAAAACATATCGAAGTTGACTGTCACTTCATTTGAGAGAAAGTTCAATTGAAGAAACTTGAGTTAAAGCATGTTCCGGGCACTGATCAAGTTGTTGACATTCTCACAAAGGCCTTATCTAGTACCCTATTCTACCAGTGTTTGTCCAAACTGGGTGCATATGACCTATACGCTCCAGCTTGCGGAGAGTGTTAGAAAGCTCATTTAATCTAGGCCCATTTTGTAACATTTATTGTTTTTCTCTCCTCTCTTTAGTCCCACATCTTGTATAGGACCTTTTCTCTCTTTCTCTCATCTATATATTTGTACTAATTCTTTGTATTTCATACAAGTGAACATATATACAAGGTTGGCTTTTTCCCTCTCTACATATTTCAAAGCCAAATATCAATCTTACACAAAGGTATACATAGTTATTTATAGGAGGATAGTAGTAAACCTTTATCCTAAGATGTGGGACTAATTACTAAATATAGACATGAGCCTCAATGGGCCAATTATATAACTTATTTTAACATTTTCCCGTAAGCTAGAGCATACACACATCGTATGAACTAAACCTTGGCAAAATTGATGATTTAGTGGTCCGGGTAGACTTTTGTGAGAATGTCAGCAACTTGCCCAACAGCAAACACGTGCCGCAAGTCTAATTTCTTAATTAGCACTTTCTCCAAATAAACAATCGACTTGATTTATTTGGTACGTTCATAAAACACAAATTCTTGGCAATGTGGATAGTCCGTCTGGTTGTCACCAAAAACGGCCGGAGAGGATCGTTTTACCTCCAAATCACTCAGAAGACTCTCCAATCATATGAGTTCAGCGACAACCGAAGCCATAGAGTGATGCTCAGCTTCTAGAAATGATCGTGCAACCACGGTTTGCTTCTTGCTTCGCCAGGTTACAAGTGTTCACCGAAATATGTGCAGAAACTACTCGTGGATCGACGATCATCAAGGGAGACACATAATCAGTATCAAAATAAGCAACAAGAGATAAGGAGGGAGAGGGCTTATACACAAGCCCTTGTACCATAACAGTATTCAGGTACCGAAGGATACACTCAACCGCCTGGAGATGAGAGATCCGTGGAGCATGCATGAAGTGAATGGCCACCCCAACAACACTTTTGATATCATGTTTAACAACTGTAAGATTAATTAGCTTGCCTGCTAGACAACAATAATACTATTGGTTAGGGAATGAAAGATAAGAGTTAGAAACATAGGTGCAGAGGTTATGTTGGGCACCCTTGGGTGTGTCAGCAGGTTTCCATATAGAGTAACCACGTCATGAAGGAGTTCAAGACGATATTTTCGTTGAGATAGTACAGGGTCATCAGCCGACGAGCCACCTCGATTCCAAGAAGTATCGAAGTGACCCAAATCCTTCGTCTAAAATTTGGATGCCATGTACTTCTTAACCATTGTGTTACCATCAAAATCATCACCTGTGATGAAGATATCATCGACATACACCAAAAGTATCACCCTGTCTGTTAAGCAATAGAGAGAAGTCAGTCAAACTTCGAGTAAAACCCACATCGTGAATGAGCCGACTGAACTTGACAAACTAGGCCCACAGAGTCTTTTTGAGACCATAGAGAGATTTTGATAACAAACAGAGACTTCACAGTGGTCTCTTACCAGGATTTTGTTGCATGTAAACAGTCTGAACAATGTCCAATGTTGTTTTACCGTAAGGAGATTAAAAACAAACATATTCGACTTTGCAATGGGTGAGAATGTCTCATCATAGTCGAGACCATGTTGTTGAGTGAATCCTCAAGTCATCATGCGAGCTTTCAGACAGTTTATCATCTCAGATGGGTTGTACTTCACAGTGAAGATTCACCACTAATAGGAGTGGCCAGAAGGAAGAGAAACCAGATCTCATGTGTGATTAGCCCAAAGAGCGGTCATTTCCTCATCCATGGAGACTCGCCATCCCGGATGTTAGCGAACCTCCTGTATAGAAGAGGGGCGAAAATAGAGGACCTAGAGGTTCCAAAACTGTGGAGCGCCGGAGATAAGCAATGCAGCGAGACATGCATACACTAGAGATACTATCCTTTTTGTTGGGTCCCCAAATATCAGAATGTACTAAATCAAGAAGAGTTGTGCTCCGAGTACAATGCAAAGAAAAAGTAGAACAATAATGTTTCCCGTAAATGCATGTTTCGCATTCAAACGAAGAAAAATGAAAATCAAGGAGTCCCCACCTGAGGATAGGAAGAGGAGCATGCCCGAAACACTAGTGCCAATCAGTGGAGGTGACAGAGATGAGATCCGAGGAAGGAAGATCTAAAGTATATGGCCCATTGGATAAGTGACCCATACAATGATATTCTGAGTCTGTCGATTCTGCATGACAAAGGAAGAATAAGAAAATGTGATTAGAAAATCATGATCTTGAGTTAAACGACTGATAGAAATAAGAGTAGCTAAGAGCCGAGAACATGAAGCACAGAGCGGAGAGGAAGAGTGGGACTAAGAGGCACATTGAAGAGCCGCAAACAGGAGTGGTGTCTGTTGAAGCCAAAATCTGACTTCGACAAAAGTTCCAAAAATAGGGGCGTAGCCAACACGTACTCGTCCCAAGCTCTGACCTCCGACTGGTCGTGAAGGACTAGAAACTGACCCAAAGCCTCAACAGGGAGGTCCCACCGCTTACCCGAAAGATCTCTGAGAGCTTCCCTTCAAAGCCAAAAGCTGGGCTTGGAGCTCCTCAGAAAGCACAGACAAATTCTCTCAAGTCCCGGGCAAAAGTCCGTGTATGTATATGTGCTTCTGAAGAACCCCTCTGGGTCTATTTATAGTTTTCTGAATTGGATCTGCAAATAACCATGCTGGGCTGACCTGAAATTACCAGAGTACCCCTGGTCGGGTCTGCCACAGCCAACTCCGCTGTTCTGAGGAGTTATATGCAGACCACCCGGGGCAAAGGGTAAAATTACCTGGGGTAGAAGAGTAAAATCCCATGGGTATAGGAATGTGAAAATGGCCTTCTTCTTGTATGGCGAGTGGGGGAGGTACCTTTTGGCGAGGCGAATCTTCCTCTCGTCTGGCCGACCTTACATTCTGTGAGGCCTTCTCGCGCCTATCTGTCTTCTCGCGACCCCAGGATGGCATCTCGCCTATTTGCCGGGACCACCCGTGTCGCCTTTTGCGAGTGGACCCCACGGTCCCACTCGCCCATCTGTTCCTCTCGCCTGCTTCAACTATCTCACGCTTTTGAGGTCCTCTCGCGAGCCCGAGGTTGTACAGTGTCACTATTAGCCACCATGATAAACTTTAGAGACTGGTCATCTGAATACCGAGATGGTTTATGAGACGAGATGTGGTAGGTGGCCCCAAGTACACAATCCACACCGGGCTATGGGAAAACAGGATATGCTGTAATGAAAGTAGAGGCAGAGGAGTCAGAGGCCCGAGTAAACATCCCCCATAGCTGTTGGAGTTCCTCGCGCAAGATGTAAACTTCGGTGCGGGAATTTTAAGGGACATCCACTACAGGAGAAGCATGAGGTGCAATGGGTGAGGACTGTAGGAGTCCAAGTTTCTTGAAACATGTGACCTCATTATGATTTGGGCGACTAAAGTAAGTACAGATTCGAGTAGTAGGACGATTATAGCAAGGTGACCATCTCATCCTCCACTGTGAGAGTCATGACGACCACCTCGAGACCCAGGAGGAGGGCGCATGGCTAGGGAGCGTCCCAGGAGGTGGAGGGTGAGGTGAGGAGGTAACACAACATCAGGGGGCGGAGTCACCATAGGAATCATAGAGCATACTCAAAAAGCGATGGAATGGTGGTCGAGGAGATAATGAACGCACAAACTCTTTGAAGATGCGAAGGTACACATGCCATCATGAAAGGTATGCCAACCACCTCCTGCACTCGTTGGACGACAAAATCCAAGGAGGGGGCTGGTGCTGAAACCAGGTCTCTACGAGGGTCTTGGACGTCGCCACTAAGGAAGTCATGTCACCGGTAGTGCTCGGGTCAACCGTCTGGAGGCCAGTAAAGATGTAGAAAAGATGTTGGAGACTGTCCTACCCAGAGGTAGAGAGAATGAAGCACATCCACGATAGCTTTGGGCAGTCTCATTCATATGGCCATCTGTTAGG